>PVJS01004080.1:0-71265 GCA_004027185.1 Glis glis
AGAGAGAGAGAGAGAGAGAGAGAGAGAGAGAGACAGGGAGAGAGAGAGCGTGAGCTGAGGCTGGCCACAAACCCGGATCCTCTGGTCTCTGCCTCCCAAAGTACTGGGATTACAAGCGTGTGCCACCACGCCCAGCCTAAATTATACTCTCTATAGTTACTTTTTCTGAGTTACACAAAAGCTGGGCAGTAATTCATTTCTTTCTGTCTTTCTTTCTTCTTCCATTCTCTTTCTTTGTTCCTTTCTTTGGCTGAATTTACTGCAAAAATAATTTTAAAATTTTTAACTCAAGTCTGGCCAGTGGTATATCAATTAAAGTACTCCAAGTCAAATATAATTTGGGCCTTCTGTCCCTTTCCTCTAACTACACAACTTTTATGAGTGGTACTTAAGAACAACAGCAAAAGTTTGAAATGATAAAACCTGTGGGTGAATATTGTATCAAAACGTCATCAGTTTGGACATAATCTGTTTTCCTGAAGGACATGCCAATGATCACAGACCTAGTGCTTCATGTTTCAAACAACTGAAGCCAACTACTGCTATTTTTTATACTAAAATGGTGGGTAAAGCTTTTAGTCAATCTTTAGTAAGTATATTTGATATAATAAAACTACAACCAGAAGTATGAAGTCACACTAGGCTCTTGTGGTGCTGCACCTATCCAAGTACATTAAGTCAGGGGAACCATCAGCGGCAACAGCCTTGGATTCCCAGGAAGTCGCTGTCTCACTAAATGAGATAGGTCAGGTGTTCTGAGCTTGCTGGTCTTTCTACCTTTACTCTTCATCAAGCCCTACTTTCTGGAAAGGATCTGATATTTCTTCCTTGGTATAAACTTAACTCACTGCATTCTTTCTTCCAGGGGTTGCTTTCTTTTAAGACTTATCTCTAATTTATGTGCAATAAATTATAAATGCTTGTGAGTGGGAGAGCACAAGGGAGTCATTAAACCCAGCCTTATCTCAGTGCATAATACCACGTGAAAAGTGGGAGATGCTTAGTAAGTATTTACAGGCCAATTGTTGGACTTCTGCTCATAAGTTAGCTACTTGAAAAGGAAAAGGAAAGTTCATAATATACTATCTTCAAATAATGTTAGAGGTAGAAGAATAGATTGCAGACCACTTACTTTAGTCCTTCACTTGACAGATTGAAGAACTGATGACCAACAAGCAAACAGCCCAGGGTAGCGCAGCCTGAAAGAGAACTACAACT
Source organism: Glis glis (assembly GCA_004027185.1). Classification (NCBI taxonomy): domain Eukaryota; kingdom Metazoa; phylum Chordata; class Mammalia; order Rodentia; family Gliridae; genus Glis; species Glis glis. The sequence continues at coordinate 1,219 of PVJS01004080.1, forward strand.
ACACACCAAAATCCATCATCCCAAATGCAACATGCTATTTTCCTGTCTCCACTGAAAAAGATGAAAGTGAGTAGAGTCTTTAATCTATGAATCTTAGCTGTGATATTTTGATTCTTATATTGTTGTCTCTGTCCACCATAACCCTGGTCCAGCCCTAGCCACTGAGAGACTCCACAGCATTGCTATGGGCCAATGATCCCAACTTTTCTCTTTGTTTTCAGAGGCGGAAATTGCCTAATCATTATGTTCTGTTTGCATTTCATTACACATGCCTTTTTGTCAGTGCAGTGGTGTGTATATGATGTTCCATCTTCACTGAGAGCATTAAACCCCATCTTCATAACCAATTTTGATCGAAAATACGTTCTATTTACATTTGTAAACCAAATGTTCTCTGGCCTTACCAGCCTGTAACTACAAAATGAAATTACATTTCCTTTAATAACCATGCGATGATGACTCAGAGCTGTCATCGTGTTCAACTACAAAGAAAAGTCAGCCTCTCATCAAGTTCCACCTGAGAATGTTTGCGCACCCTGGAAATCGAGGCTGTCTTCCGGGGTCTCATCAGTCTGCTGTCCCCAGGCTGCTCACTGAGTTGCTGATGGTTCCACTGCAGGTCACCTCCTAATGGAATGCAATGTCTCTCAAGCGATTACCTTTTCTCTCTTACCCCCATGCATTCTCTATTGGAGTGATATCACACCCAGGGGGTGAAGATTGGTTCTGGGGGTTGGGGGGTGAAAGTATCTTATTATTTTGATATGTGATGCACAGAAATGCATATTGTACATAAATATACCATCTAACTGTGATAATAAGATTTTAAGAGAGGAGGCAATCAGCATGTGTGTGTTTGGGGGGATGTCCAAGAAGGTTCCTAGCAGATTATCTAACCCTTTACCCAAGTATGGGAACAATTCTAGCCTCTCTCTTAACTTTCCGTAATCCAGCTGGGACCAACAGAGAAGTGTCTTATAAGAGTTTATTATAGATTCTTGGTGTTACAGAAGATGAGCATCTTGGGCTAGTGCTAAATGTGGTGCCACCCAGGGCACATCTTCCCTTAGGGAAAGTACTTCACAGCAGATAGGCACTTCCCTGCATAGCTCCTGGCCTGCTTCCTCTTCAGTAGTGGCACTGTCTTCTCTCCAGGACAGTTCACATTTCCTGTCCTGAAGCTGCCACTTTTCAGGGTGAATGGCCATAGGAATTTCTGTTCCCCCAGGATGGTCTTGCCTCCTGGCCTCTGAAAGGAAAACCTTATTGGAATATCTGAGTCTGATATGATATAGTTTTCAAGTCTGTGATATCTAGTCTGAGATTCCTCCAAGAAAGCAACAGCCATAATTTCATCTAGGTTGAGATTAGTCGAACACAAATCAACACTTCTTTGGTCTGCCTTCCATCTGATATAAGATCATATTGTGAGACCTCCTAGCCACCTGAGACCACAGTCCCAAACTCTCATAAAAATGTTTAGAAAACATTTAGGTAAGAAAGTCTTTGCCAAGATAAAATGGTTAGAATGATTTGGAAAAAAAAAACTCTAGTATTATTTTATCTTCTTTTTGTTTTGTTTTATTTTGTGCACTAGGGATTCAACCTAGAGGCATTCTGCCTCTGAGCTACACCCCAGCCCTTTTATTTTTATTTATTTATTTTGTTTTGAAACAAGGTTCCACTAGGTTTCTTTTTTTTTTTTGACAGTACTGAGGTTTGAACCCAGGGGCATTCTACCTCCAAGCTACACCCCCAGCCCTATTTTTTATTCTGTATTTTGAAACAGGGTCTCACTAAGTTGTGGAAGGCCTCACTAAGTAGCTTAGGCTGACTGTGAACCTGCAATCCTCCTGTCTCAAGTACTGGGATTACAAGCGTGCACCATCACACTCGGCTCTCACTAGGTTTCTGAGAGTCTCACTAAGTGGCTGAGGCTGGTCTCGAACCTGCGACCCTCCTGTCTCAGCCTCCCAAGTACTGGGATTATAGGTGTGCACCACTACGTTTGGCTTACTTTACCTTCTTTTAGATTCCACCTCAGGAGTTTTCCAGCAGAGCTGTCAGTTGTTTGGATAGATAGCATATGATTTTACACTATTTCAGATCAAAGTGTGTGCTGATGGTGAAGGATAAGTTTTCATTAATCTAACCAACTGGTTTCAGTTTGCCTGGGACTTTCTTCATCCTAGCACTGGAGTCTCAGGACAAACCAGAATTGTAGACCACCCTAATAGCTAGCTTAGCTCAGCGCCTGCTGGAGACCACTCTGGCAGAGGTGACAAAGCACCAACAAGTGTTACTGTAACCTACTGCAGCACACTGCCTGGGTTTGCCTCCCGGATGCTATGTCCTCCTTTGCCCTATTCTCCCTGCAAAAAGCAAAGTCATCCGACTGCATTTTTTCATATATAAAAGTTCAACATTTTATCCTATCAATATGTGAACACACATATCTTTCAGAAAGCAGACATTTAGATGGTCATTCTCTAACAGGCATCTGTAATAGGAGATGCTATTATTTCTGACAGCTGGAAGTGGCGAATCATCCTATTTGGTAATCACAGTTTGTTGGCTGTGGAGAAAAAAAAAACATTTTAAACATTGCATGATATTGCTTAGCCCTCTGCCCCTCCTTGTCAATGCCACTGCTGTGTCTCCTGAGAGACCCAATATGTTAGGGCATGTCCATTGAAAATTGAAGCTGTATAATCTATTACAATGCAAAATAGGAATCAGCCTCATGCTGTGGGTAGCATCAAAACAGGCTTGTTACGTTTATGAAGATGGCTCTGATAAGAGCATCCCCAGTTGACCAACATATGGGCACTGATGAGGCTGTGCGTCTCTCATTTAATTTATAGTTGGAGCGTCCACCTTTGAGGTTTAACTAGCTTTTCAATGGTACATTTTTGCACCTGTTCAGGGCTACTAATCCCAGAGACTATTTTCTTTTTCATCCTGTGGAATTATCCAGAGAGGCCAATTTATAAAAAAAAAAAGAAGAAGAAGAAGAAGGAGCAATTCAGGGAAATAGAAATATGCCATATCCCAGAGGTTACAAGATGGAATGCATGAGGGAAAATGAATCCGTCTTTGAATTTGCAACTGTAATTTAAAAAATAATGTCTTACACATATAAAAATGGCACATACTTGAGGAAGCCTTTGATGAGCTTTAAAATCTCTATTAATTTCTAATTTACACAATGCAGGTATTTGTGAACCTCCTGCTGTATAGATTAATGACTGCAGACAACTCTTCCTTTTCTCTTCACCGGAAAGAATCAAGTTTCATATCTCATAACTTCTACATCAGCTAGAGAAAAGTAGAAGATGCCCTCATTTCTGTTTTATAAATGGAGAGCCCATAACACAAAGACATCACCACGATTCGAGCAGCCTCGTAATTTGCCAGCATGCCTGAAATATGATCAAGTTAGCTCTCACATCCCTGAGCGCTATCTGGCAGGAAAATGGTCTCATTGCTTTTCTCTTTATTTTGTTTTGTTCTAGAAAACATAGTTTATTAAGTTTGCAAAAGATGTACTTTCTGGAAGTTTTTGAGGGTAATGCTCAAGCACAGCCAGGAAGGGAGCCAAAGCATCAGGTATTAGAAGTTCTGTGAATGCTAAGTAGAAAAAAGATTGAATTTAAGTGTATAAACTGGAATAAGCGGAGTGTGTGTGCTCTTCAAAGTTCCAATGAAAGTCATTTTTGCTTTGGATGTCAAGATTGTGATTTTTTATATTTACTACCATTTTGAAATGCTTTTAAAAGGACCTGGTTCAATTATAGTAAATGTTGGTGTTATGAAATTGAATCTGATCGATTATGGTAAATTTTATGTAATCTTTCTGCCTATATTAGAAATGTTTGATAAGGTCCTAATTGCTTACCATAACTGCTCAAATTTAATTAGGATAAAATTATAGTAGATTGTTATAATATTTGATTATGAACAAAGAACTATTGTTTTGAAATGTTTAAAAGAACCTGGTTCAATTATTATAGTAAATGTTGGTGTTATGAAATTGAATCCAATCAATTATGAGAAATTTTATGTCATCTTTCTGCCTATATTAGAAATATTTGATAAGGTCCTAACTGCTTACTGTAACTGCTCAAATTTAATTAGGATAAAATTATAGTAGATTGTTATTTGATTATGAACAAGGAGTTTGCCTACATGAAAGGGAGTTCTCACCCAAAATATAGGTTCAACCATGTGATTCAACTTCAGTCTCACAATTTCAGCTCCTGAAAGAATTGTGGCTATGCCATCTTAATCATCCAGTCCTGATGTATGTTTTCTCTTTTCCATAAAGAGCTCAGTCAATAAATTAATAATCACCACACTAAAATTTTGGACTAACAGAGAGTTGGTAAAACCAAACAAGTTTTATAAGCTACCCTAGCTTTTTGAAATTTTGATATATTGCCCATGATTTCTTTACCTCTTTTTCTATTTCCTTTAACTCAAAGAAGTGTTTGGAGTATGGGCTGAAGGGAGGGGATGGAATGGATATTCTTTAAAAATAAATTACATGGTGAAATAAAATTTGAAAATTTTATAATATTTTTCCCTGAAGTCTGAGGAGAAACCTCTTAGTATATAGAAAAGCTAGGATGGGGATTACTGGTTCTTTGTTTTAGGGGCTGGATTACTTGAGCTTTGTGTATTCTCAGTTCGAAGTAGCTCATAAAATGCACAGGACAAAAGGATAATAAAAATATTAGGAGATGGGAAAATGAGAGACATTGATAAAGAAACCTTAATAAATAACAGAAAAATAGAATTTCTTTCTGTACTGTTTCTCAGCCTTGGCTGTATATGAGTAGCACCTGGGAAGGTTTTAAAACATACCAATGTTTTAAAACATAGACACTCCGCCTAGACCCATCTCAATCCAATTATATCAGTGTTCTAAGGGTGGGGGCCTAAACACTATCACTTTTAGAAAATTATGTAGCATATTCTGATATGCAACCAGGATTAAGAATATTTGACTTATACTAAACAAATAAACAAATGAATGTATTAAACAAACAAACAAACCCTATGATGTCTTCTTCTTTTAAATGTAAAAATCACTAGAGTTAACCTGCAACCCATCATTACTTTGTTTAATTGAAATGGACTCAAGTTCTTTTCAGGGGAATGTATGTGTGACTACATAGTTTTCAAGATGCTAATGTGGAAGAAGAAACTAGTACAAGATGTGGAAAGAATAAAGGCTAACTAACAGTGTAAATGTGGTGCCTCGGGAGAAGAGACTCCGGGGAACTGACAGGCGGTGTAAAAATCGCGGAAGACTTCCTGGAGGAGATGGCATTTGTTCCAGGGCTTGGGAGCTAAAAAAAAAAAACAGCTTCCAGATAGAAGATGGAGGCAAATGTACTTGTGGCTGAGGGAAAGAGGAGCAGAGGCTGAGAACAGCTCCAGAATTCGGGAGTTCCTGGATAGGAGAGCAGACCCCTGAGGCGTGAAGGGGGCTAAATAATTGCATTCACAAAGAATTCTTATACTACATTTATTAGAGGACATTTCTTTTCAAGTGCCTACCCTGGAGCTAAAGAAAACTGATGGTCTGGGTGCATGTGACCTGCCAGTCCCGGTGCCCGCCCTCCCTCCCTCCGGAGCGGTCTGGGAGCCATCCTCTCTGGTCCCTGGGCTCCGAATTGTTGCTCCAGCTTCTTTCAGGTCTGCGCGTCTGTTGTTGCCTGCGCTCTGCGAGGCCTGAGAAGGAGAAGCAATCAGCCCAGAATCCCTGCAGGAAAAGGAGGGGAAATCTCGACATGGAAGAACTCTACAGTGAAAATGAAGGAATACCTTCGAATCGTGGAGAGAGGGAGAATGAAGAACAGCCGCAGGATGAGGGAAAGACAGAAATCGCTTGCACTCTGAAAGACAAGGAAATGTCAGAAAATGAGGGAAAGGCAGAAGATGAGGAAATGCTAAAGGATGGGGAAAAGCCAGAGAGGGAGAAAAAGGCAAAAGAAGAAGGAAAGCCAGAGAGCAAGGGCAAGCCAAGTGCGGAGGGCAAGCCAAGAGAGTGAAGTAAGGGCTGCAGCAAAGCGCCCGGCTGAGAGTGACACACCCAGGAAAGCCAAAAGAAAAACCGACAGGGCCTGGTTCATTACATTAAGGCATATAAAGAGTCCATACATGGTATGAAGTTCAGCAATGACGATAAGAGAATTTGATAACATGGCCAAGGTAAAGGATGACATGAGGAAAAGTAGACAGAAACTAGGGAAGCTTTTGTGGATGCAAAGAAATTTACAGGACCCCTTTTACCCACGGGGCCCAAGGGAATTCAGGGGTGGCTGCAGGGCCCCACGAAGGGACCTTGAAGACATTCCTTATGTGTAGTGCCCCTGGCAGGCAACCTTATGCTAATACTCTGCTTTAGGCATCCTCCTTTACTGACTGCAACCTTCTAAGTTTTGGTAGCAGATTTTCATTTGCTGCATGGAAAATATAATCATAGTGCATTGTACAATTTTAAAAACACAACTTGCAGAACCATGTATATGGCATCAGCCCACTTATGTAAAACTACAATGATATTTACCCAGTAAACTGTGTAGAGAAAAGAACTCTGAAAGTTGTATTCACTAAAAGATTAACAGTAAAAAAGAAAAAAAACTGATAGTCTGGTCTACGTGGCAGGATGATTAATTGAAACACTACTTTGCCCTTGCCCTCCCTCCCTAACCTTTGCCTGTCTTTCTTTCTTTCTTTCTTTCTTTCTTCTTTCTTTCTTTCTTTCTTTCTTTCTTTCTTTCTTTCTTTCTTTCTTTCTTCTTTCTTTCTTTCTTTCTTTCTTTCTTTCTTTCTTTCTTCTTTCTTTCTTTTTGTGGTACTGGGGGTTGAACCCAGTGACATCCTCCTACCTCTGAGATATGGCCCCAGCCTTTTTTTAAAAAAACTTTTTGCTTTGCAACAGGGTCTCACTACGTTGCTGAGGCTGTCCTCAAATCTGTGATTTTCCTGCCTAAGCCTCCCAAGTACTGGAATTACAGACGTGCGCCACCACACCAGGCCATATATGAATATTCTTGACCTGAAAAGCAATACCTGGGCTGAGGAGGGTGGAAATTTGAATCAGTTAAAATTCTGCCTTTAGTTCTTAACAGAGCTTCTAGAATAGAACTAACATTTATTCTACGCTAACTCAGGGCAAGGCATTAACTTACACTGCCTTATTTTACCTTCCTAGCACCCCTGTAAGGTCTTGCTTTTCCGCCATTAGATGAGACAGGCTAGTCTGCTTTGAGAGATCACCCAGGAAGCCTGGGTCAACATTAGGTCGGCATTGCAAAAACGTATTTCCTTCACCCCGTTCTGATACCCTTCCCTAGGATGTTTATTCTATCTATGTGCTCTTAGTAAAACATACACACTAATCAACCAAAGAGTAAGGATGCTGTCCATGGAGGACTTCTTCTATCACTTTCCTTCCTTGATAATATAAAAAAAAAATCCTCCAGTAAAAAGGGGTGAAGAAATTCAGATGCTGATGATACTAACTCCCTTTCAGATAACGGGAAGAGCCACCTCTCCAGGATTACCCAGTCCGCCCTGCACGCGTTTCCCCTTCTCCTATGACTGGGTTTTTCTCTGCAGGACCTACTTGTCATTTCCATTCGTTGTGCTCTGATAAACGGCTGGCTGTCACAGCAGTACAGTAGGCAAATCCTCCCCAATAACCTTCAAAGACACCAGCCCCCAATCAAACACTTGTCGCTCTGTCTCGTTGCTCCTTATCTTAAAACAAATATTTGAGAAGGAAATCCTTGTGCCATATATTCACTGGGAACGAAAACGGATCGCCCTTCCCATAGGTGAGGCCGGAGAGTTGGTAAACTTGAGATACGCTGCTGTTTTATGCACCTGTCATTTTGTTCAGTCACAGTCGTTTAGTTTTCTGACAACTCGTTTGTTGGTGTAAAGAAGCCAGTAGAAAGGGGAGCTAAACAGGGAAAGAAGTCCCTAAATGGTATTTGGGTTGAGGAGCAACTTCTCCACAAACTAAGTTTGTGGCGGGGACTTCAGGAGTTAGGGGGTCCTAATACTTTGCAAGTGCTTGATCATGAATTCCTCTGTCTTGATCCGGCACCTTGTAGAAAATCCTTATGAGATACAGATTGGGTAGGATAGGTATGTCCACTGTGGTGTGTGTGTGTGTGTGTGTGTGTGTGTGTGTACCCATGCATGTGCATGTACATACACATCATACATATGTACATATATATATATATACACACATGCACATATATATGTATATACATATGAAGAGAGAGATAAGAGATATCTCAAAATATAATTATAGAAACATTAGCAGCTTAGTAATTAGTGGTGAGATTATGGGAGTCTTAGTTCCCATTTTATATTTATATTCTTTAGGATTTATTTGCTTAGTCTGGTAATGGGAATTGAACCAGGGGTGTTCTAACTTAGAGCTATACCCCCAGCCCTTTATATTTTTTATCTTAAGCAGGGTCTTGCTAAGTTGCTGAGGCTGGCCTCAAACCTGCAATCCTCTTCTCTCAGCCTTCCAAGTACTGGGATTATGGGCATATACCACCAGGCCTGGCAGGATTCATATTTTTCTAATGTGGACGTTTATAATAATAATTTATGAGCAAAAAGTGAATGAGACATAATAATAGCCTTACAGCCCATGTGAAAAGAAGGAAGGAACTGTATAACCATAGTTTAAAATATCATTTAATACCAATTCAAATGGCAGGAAATGTTCTGCCAACTACAGGCGATGCCTCTGAGAGTCTTCAGATGGGATGGGGGAACAGGATCTGTACGCGGCCAGCCGTGGAGGAGCAGCTGGACAAGTCAGTGCCAGGGCAGAGCTGACTCCCGAGCTCTTTAAGTAGCTGGAGATGATGAGACACACGGCTTTGGCCCCCAAAGAGACTAAATGACATTGGCCTTCCCGCCCTGCAGGGCACAGCAGAAAATATGGAGGGCGTTCTGGGTCTTTACTCATCCCCGTCCCTCCATTTCCAATCTCTGAAATACTGAAAACAAACCCAAAACAAAAAAACCCTCCCCCCCCCATTTTTTTTTATCAGTTTGTGTTCTTTCTGATGAGAGCAAAGAGACGCGAGACCGGCTGTGGGCCTGGGGTCAGCCAGGCGTGCAGGGTAGACGCTGCGCTGCGAGGAGACCGCGGGGATGTGCGGGCAGCTGGTCCAGCCGCCGCTCCTCATCAGCACAGGGCATCTCGGGCCACTCCTGCTGCGAGCGAGCAGTATCCTGGCAGCTGCTGACAGACAACTTGGTTGTTTTGTTATAGGAGCTTCATTTCCCGATGCTGAATTATGAAGGCTTTTTCTTTTTTCTTTTTGTTGTTTTAGAATAGGGCTGTCTTATCTGCAAATGTGTTAATTAAGCTATCACATATTGCTAGTCCTACACATTCGATGGGAACAAATGACTTTTTAGAAGACAGCTTTCAGTGCTCGCCTTAGTTGTATGGTGTAATTCTGCCAAGAAAAGCAGCCCAGGGGGTCCAGGGTATGAGAAATGGACTTAAGGAAGCCAGGAGGAATGTTCAGATTAAGCTGGAAGGCAGACAGGGCCCCTGTCGTGGCCTGGTGGACTCTGCTTCTCTTTCTGAGCTGTTTCCTAATCAACTTGATGTCTATCCACCGACCTCCCTTCCCCGATGACACTCACCCAGCTGCCCTTCTGCTAGATCTCTGTGCTGGCTGAATCTGGCTTCCCCAGCCAGAAGCCAGTGTGTGTGTGTGTGTGGGGGGGGGGAATCTAGCCTCTATCTCAGCAGGCTGGAGGGGGGCTCTTTGGGAAGGGAGCAACGTCTACATTTAGGAGACGTCTGCTGTGTTCAGTGGTCCTGGGGTAGCAGAGGGAGAGAGTCACAGATTGAAACCCAGTCTCTGCCCCTGTGTAGTTTGGGACCCCTCTGGGGAGCTCAGCAGTAGTTTCTAGTATCAGTAGTAAACACACCGAGAGAGACAGCATGCGGTGTGAGAGGGGATTCACTCTCCACTGAGCTCCTGGGTGGCTGGGGATTGTGACTTCATCCTCTCTGTGTCCAGGTACCAGAGGTGTATATCAGTGAGGTGCTGTTAGGGAGACAGGTACAGGTAGGATTTGGAATCAGAGATGAGGACTGGGAGAACATTCTAGTCTGAAGAAAAGAATATGAGGATGACTAGCTCAGAGACCTGGACTCTCTGCCCACCTTGCAGTGCTCCTAGCCTGGCCCCCAAGGCCTGCAAGGAATTTTGAGGACAGATTTCTCAGCAGGTAGTTGTTGAAAATAAGGTTTAGCTAGTGGAAAGAGTTGTTCTCTTCACTTTGTTCCCGGGCCCTTCTCTGTTTACCTCCTCCTCTTACTCTCATTTTTTCATGTCTAACTTTCTTGTATCTCCTCTGTGTCCTGCCCCCTTTCCTTCCCCTCCAGATACCAGTGAACTGCACACAGGTGCAGTTACCAGAACACCAGGCTGAGTGTTTTCCATACAGCAAAGCACTTTAGAGTTGGTCTTTTGTCTGACTTTCCTGCCTCCCCCAAGGGACTGAGCTCTTTTCTGTGGTGGTGTGACAGAAGCTTCCAGAATTGATGTGGTTGCAGCACGACCTACCTACGTGTAAATCCAAACATTCATTTTCCACTTCTTTATTTTGCCTTCTGAGTCACAGTGCCTCTGCAAAATTTCAATCTCTTCCCACTGCCTTAACCCCTGAAAACCTGCAACAAGTTAATGCACATCTTCAACACTCCAGTCTTTTTATTATTTACTTATTTATTCATTTACTTTGTGGTACTGGGGATTGAACCCAGGGGCATTCTACCTCCTAGCTACACCCCCAATCCTTCTTTTTTTTTTATTTTGAAACAGGGTCTCTCTCACTAAGTTGCTGAGGCTGGCCTCGAACCTGTGATTCTCCTGTCTCAGCCTCTCAAACATTGGGATTACAGGCATGCTTAACAAGGTTTGGGGTCCTAAGGAAGTCTGAGGATCCAGTATATGCCCTTGGTTTTATAATACAAGACTAGTAGGAAGACTTTATTTTTTAACTTTCACCGTATTGTCCATCTTTGGCTTTTCTACTTTCCCTTGTGTTTGAGTAAGGGCTCTTTCAGTGACTCAACAACAGCCCTGTTATCTTCTAAGATTCTAAAAGCACTTTGGTTGCTTTAGAAAGATGTGTCTGTTTTTCCATCTCATTAAGCAGCATCTGAAATCTCTCTGAAAACACATGAAAAGGATGCACAGAGAGAGAGAGCCTCCGAGATCCTGAAAGGCCCCTGGAAATAAAGGTCCATTAGTGTTTCTCATCACATCAAAGAATCGCCCGTGCATTCAAGATGCACTGTTTTGTTTTGGATGGGGTGGAGTGGGACATTAATGCAAACTTATTTGCTTCTTCGTTTATCAAAGAAATCAAAGAAAAGAACTGGGGAGGAAAGAAGAAAGAAGGAAAGAACAGAGAGTTCTGACTTTCATCTCTGGTGGTTTCTGAAACCACAAAATGGTGATCCTGGTAGATTCTCAGAACTCTGTCCACCTTGCTGTGGGTCGCACAGCTCCCAGCGGGTGACTCGCCAGGGAAAGGATCCCTTTTAACCTTTCTGGCTACTGAGCCAGGGCAGATGTAGCCACAAGGTGTCACTATTGCTAACATCGCTCTCCACCTACACGATCGATAGTGATTATGCAGATGGAACTTAGATGCCGGTTTTTTGTTTTGTTTTGTTTTGTTTTTTTAATAGCCTCTTTTGGAAAGGCACTTTTTGATTGGCAGCGTTAGTTGTCTCTTTCACTTCAAAAAACTTGTGACTCTGGCTTAGTGATAACTAGATAACTAGATACAGTGAGGTTCAGATTTCTAAGCCAGAAATGGGATGGGAGAGAATAATTCCTGTTTTTCAGGATAACTGTCAGCCCTAAATTAGAAACCCTTGGTTTAGTTGAGTTTCACAAGCAGCACTCAGCTGTCAACAAAGGCTCTCTTTCTTAACTTACCAAGTCAGGAGGTGATGTGGGGAGAGGGTGGGAACTTTGTTCTCTTTCTCCCTCTTTCAGTTGGAATTTACAGCTGCCAGAATATCATCCAATATAGAGTTCTTGTTATTGTTAATAGTTATGCCACCAAAAAAATGTTTAGGGAAAGCTAAGTAGCTTCCTCTGTAGAGTCAGAATGTTAAAGTCACATTGAAGTCTCTAAGAGACCCTGCTATAAAGATACCTATTTGATTTTGTTTAATTCAAGTTTCCCAAGTTTCTGTGTGCCAAGAACAAATATATTTTTTTTAACATCCATACTGGGAAACTTCAGTCAAATTTAACTTCTTCATTGTACAGAAGAGAAAACAGAAACACAGACAATAAGGTTTGGCTCACAAAACACACGTCTGATAAGTGGCAGAGTTGGTCAAGAACCGCTCGTTGGCCTGTGCCAGGTAAGCTCCTCTCTTCCCAATTCTCTACTGAGCCATGTCGGGCTGATAGTTTGAAATCAACCACAGTGGGGATATTTAAATTCAGAAATGGGTAAATACTACAAGCCAAGAGCAGGCCTATCAGCACACTACCACTCTTAGAACGCAGGCCCACATGCCCAACCCCACACTTCAAGGATTTTCAGTTTCTAAGGTACTTTGAAGACATTTCGGTAGAGGAATGACAAAAATTTAGAATACTGGTGTCACTAAAGGGTGTGTAGTGTGTGTGTATAATATATATATATATATATATATATATATGTATACATATAAATAAAATATGAGATACTTATGATGGTCATTGGAGGGAAAGGCAGGTTATTCTCTTCATATTCTAGGAGGTGTTTCAGTTTTCCTGCTGAATCTAACCTTCCAGACCACAACCAATCAAATTTCAGGATGGAGGAAGAAAGGTTGCCAACTGATCAGTATCTTTTCCAGGCCACCCGTGATTCCTAGGGTAGCTTCAGGACCCAGGACAAATTCATTTGTTCCCTCGATTCTACAGCTGGCCCAAGATGGCTTATTTTCTAGATCCATGACGTGCAGGGTATGGGGGTTTGGTGACTCCCAGGTGCTTCCCAGTTGTTCTAGAAAGCCTTGCTCTCCCTTTCTTGCATAGTATGTGTATGCTATAATCAGCATGTTAACCTCCTCATTAAGAATATGGATGTACTCCAGCCACCACTGGAAGAGCTCCTCATGCCATGCACTGCATTAGATATTTCTTAATTCTCAGTTCCACTCTTCCAGAGACCACTGAAGTGCAACACAGTTTAAGAACGTCCCTATAGTCACACAACTCATTCCCATCTGCTGGTCTTTAAATACCATGGACTTTCCCTTGAGCCATTTAGGCTTCCTCCTGTATATAGAAAGAAGGGTAGAAATGACCTGCCTGGCGAGAGCATTCCTGGATAAGAAAATGTACAGAACCAAGGAAGAAACCATCCTTTGGGGAGTTCCCTCTAACTCTGTTGAAAACCTGTACTCCCTACAAACAGGAGGGTGGAGATAGGAGCATCCCATGCCTGATGGGGGAAATATTACCTAAAAACTTGCGGAGAGACAGAGAAATGGCTGACTTACTCCTCAGGTTCTTGGCAGAGAAAGTATGGAGAGAACTAGAAGGGTAAGGTAGTTTTTCCAAATAACACTTTGAGTGTGAAGCCAGAATGACGAGCTGCTTCGTGCTTCTTGGGAAATGGCTTTGAGTCATTCGTCAATTGCTTCAGCCATGACAACATCCGCAGCAGCAAAGGCTTTGAAATTTGCAATGGGACTACACTAAGAAAGCAAGATAACCAGGTAGCCTGTGGGCTCTGGCCTGGGCCCCATGCCCTGGGGTTGCCGGGTCCTGTGTAGATGCAGTGGAGGCCCAGGGCCCTGGCATAAGAGAGTTGGGGACACTGGTCTGTCCTTGGCATGCAGATCCAGCTCCACCCCCAGCAGCACTGGGCCCTGAGAGTCTAGCACTGTAAAGAGAGTAGCCAGGAACCCCTGGCAGTCATGAAGAGGACCTGGTCACTCCAGCTACACAGTAACTTGCTTAATCCCAGTGTTTTTTGTCTGGGGGCTAATGCTCTGGAGCAATGAAATCTCTTTCCCATTTAGAATTAGATATTCAATTTGTGTTTTCCATGGTCCACTGATTGAGTTTCACATGGATTGTTCCTCCTGGGGAGTTTTTATACTTTGTTGATAAATTTGAATTTGATACTACAAAATCTGAGCTTGAGATAATTTCCTATACCACTATTTCTGGTTCAGATCAGATAGGCGCCACTTCTCTACGACACATTAGAGTTCAGTCGCTCATGGACAAGCTTACAAAGTCAAACTTTCATCGTTTGAAGATGGATGAATTGTCTCTGTTTTTTTTTTTAGCATAGACTATGTTGTTTTTATATTCTGGGTTGTCTGTGTCTAAATATCCTGGTGCTAAATATCTAGTATCCTGTAATGAAAATGGCAGTAATAAAATCTCTCACGATCATGACTCTCTTCCAAGGGGATCCAAGAATTGCTTACAGGTGATGTGTTATACAAGTATCGGTCTTCTGAACCACAGGACCCTGGATTATTCAACCACCTGTACTCAAGTTGGCATTTGACCATAAACAACCAGTCTCAGACTGGTCTATGTAGGGTTGTGTGCCATGGATGGTAGTGGCAGAGGGCAGCGTGGCAGGTTAGGATACAACTGATTCAAGAAGTGGCTAAGAAGGAAAAATCATAAGAGCATGGTCTTAGGGTTATAACACCATGGCAGCGGGGTTATCTTCACAGTGGACAGGGACTCCGGTCGAGCCACTCGATGGAGGTTTCACCTATGCACTTGTAATGGTTGTCTACACACATCCCTGAATCGGGAGACATAGCAGTATAAGAGTGAAAAAGCAAGAACATCCCAGCAAGGGCCGGGATCAGAAGTTTAAACAAAATATAAGTAAAGTAGTAAATATAATGGTAAGATCTGTTGTCCACTGTTGTTGTTACATGGGACTGATGATCAAACTTTCACTTCCTAACATCTTATTTTAGACCCTAAGAGACACAACAGATTCAGAAGTTAATTATAAAAGGAAGACTATATCACAGTCTGTGCCGGCTTATCTCCATCCACCACAGCAACCAATTTGCACCACTTTATCGGAGGATGTTAGAATGCAAACCCATTAATGAAACTCATCTATTAATTCTGTGAACAAAATTAGTCACTGGTTGTTCATAAATTTTCGGATCAAAGTTGAATATTAATAACTAAATAGATAATTCAAAATAAAGCAGTGCATGTTCTACAGACATCTCCCTCCCACCCTACCCCACCCCCAAAAGGAATTGTATCCATCTCTGAACCTGTAAGGTTTGCGCTATTTGCCTAGGTTACCTGTGCTCGGAGGATCTTCTCTGTCCCCTTGGTTATGGGATGGGGATATTTACCAGTGGGACAACCAATCACAATCCAAGTCCTGTGTACTTTCTCAAATCTCACCCAAAGGCATGTATAGGTGAAATGGATAACATTAAATAAAATCACCACATCAGTGGTCCTTACGCATGCCCACTGACAAATCTTGACCCTTGACAAAGTTTTCACCACTTTATCTACTAAAGAAATAAAGGCAATAGAATGCATTATTCGCAAAGCTTTTAATTTTTATTTTTAAATCTAAATATAGTGTTTTAGTTGGGCATTGTGTCTTTCCTGTTTGTTGCTGTTAAATGCCTCTTCTCTTCACATGAATTGGTAATAATACATTTATTATTTTTAACATCCTTACCTTAAAAAAATGTTGCCTTTATTATGGACCCCAGTTTTAAAAAACATCCTACTGGTCATTAAAAGTCTGAAGGCCTCCTTATCTGTGTGTCACTTCCAGTATCTTCTCCCTCCCAAAGTGCTTCTCCCTCCCCCAGGACTCTGCTATGTCAAATGCAAAACAGCTCCTGGTTCTTTCGATGATATTTCAACAAAACCTTTTGCAGATACTGCCACAAGGAAAAGTTTCACCTCCTTGAGGACACATCCCTTTCCTCTAGAAGTTCACGTTCTTGGGGACATTGCAGACCTTTGCTAGATGGCTTGGTGTGAGGTCCTTTCAATTTTGTTGTCTTCAAAGTGCCATTTTTCTTATAAGATGGTTATAATGAATGGTAGTGTTTAAAGCTCTTAGTTACCAAACTATAATGAGATGCCCCTATGATGCAGCACAAAGGAAAGGAAACAGAGTATTGGGCTACAAGTACTTTATTTGATTTATTTCATTTGTATTGCTTCATTGAGTTCATTATTATATTTTGCCCAAGGAATAAAAGTTTACTATTAATCCTCAAGTTTACTATTAATCCTATGCCAGGATCTCCTCAGATTAGAACAATAGTACAGTAAGGGTACCCTGAGGTGAGTGGAACTGTCCACTGAGTTATCCACACTTTAAACTTCTCAGTTTTTGGAACATTAATTGTTGGCATTAACTGCTCATAGTTGCGATTCCATGCCAGCTAATTTGCCAGTATCTTCAGAGGTGGTTGAGAAATCTAAATATATGAACTGAATCTCTGACAAGCAGCCATTATCTTGGTTCTTCCACCTATGGAAAAGTTATGTTTTTTCATTAGGCATCTGTCTAACTAAACTCAGTGAACAATTGCTTTGCAGAGAAGCCTAGGCCCTTTTTTACTTAATTTGCTTTGTATTAAAATTGTTCAATTAAACCCAGGAAGAAAAATAAGGTGTTTCTCTAGTGTTTATATGAAAACCATTTTTCTAAATGAGTTCCTGTATGAATATACATAACATTTTATTAAAAATTAATAGTCTTGGCCTGAAAAAAAATTCAGAGCCCTATATATTAATTATCCAAAGCACTGGTTTTATTTATGACCTTTTTGACACAGCTTTCACCTCAGTAGTCTCAATCCCAGAAGCCGTGGAGGAAATAGAAAAGGAGCTGAATGTAGGTTTTCAACTGGAACGGTGGTTAATTACTTCTGTTCTACACTATTTGTGCTGTATGGTCAGTAACATGCTAATGAGTTTCAATTAAGTTACCTTTGCAAAACTAAATTACCTTTGCAAAATTCCACCAAGAAACTGGAATCGGGTCATACAAGGTGGGATATTGAATAAATATTGTCTTGTTATCAGTGAAAATATATGCTTAACCCTTTTACTTTTCCATTATCTGTGATTCAGAATCACTGATGTGTGTTATGGGGTTATGATTGTGAGTACAAGTGGCTTAGAAGGAAGAGAAAGAATTAATAGGCTAAACAACTGTAGCTCTAACATGTTTCATGGAACTTGAAAGATGTCATTTGGACTGTTCTACCCTAAACCTCAACAGTAGAATATTGAGGTAGGAAGACAACTCTCCCAAGAGAAGGGGCTAGGATTAGAACATTCATTACCACGTTCTTCTCAGAACACCGATCTCTTAAAAAAAGAAGCATATTCCATGGTCCAAGAATTTGAGAAACACTCTTGTGTTCTATCTCCACATACGATCTTGGAGATTTATATAAAATAAAGCCTCTTAAATTCATGTAATTAAAGAAAGACCAAAAAGTATTTAAATTAGTTAGCAGTATCTCTCAATATTTTCCTAAATTAAATCCTTATTTCTAGAAACATCCATGGAACTGAAGCCATGAATTCTGTGAGGAATCCCTCCGTTTTCAGAACTAGTAGAAGTGGCTCACCGTACCTAACCTGTTTATACAAACAAGGTCATTTATTCTGAACATCTGCTTTCTGGGAGTCTAGGATTTGATATGTGCTAGGTAGAGGATACTATGTGACTATCTCCCAATATACACATTGGACACTGAGTTTCTAAAGGTCTTCTCTGGTTGGTGACTTTTCACTCATGTTGCCACAAGTCACTGTTGGGGAAATTATGTGCAGTCTGTGGACTGCTTGGATACGTGTGCTTGGTTTTACTGAATTTTGCCCATGTACCTTTTCCCTTTGCTGCTTGTACTTAGAATCCTTTTTCTAATAAATCATAACTATACATACAAACATATGCAGAGTACTGTGTGTCCTCCTAGTAAATGATCAAACTTGAGGGTGGTTTCAGGAACCCAAACATGGATGCCGAGCAAGAAAGACACATCTCTGCCCTCACATAACCTACCACCCACTGATGGAGATACTGAAAGGACACTTACAAAATGATCCCTTCCAAATTTAGGAGCAAGATGAGTTCGTTTTGTTTTGTTTTGTTTTCCTAAAGGTAGAGGCAGGTACCTGTGAGACAATTAACAGTGCAAATGAATCTGGATTGGAGAGATCAGAAAAGGCTGTGCCAGAGAAGTGAGAATTAAGCCAAGTCCTGAAGGAGGGGCTGGAGTTAAGACAAAAGGAAGGAAGTAGCAATTTGGAAAGAGGCTCCAAGACTTGCTGAGGATGACACACCTAATAAACAACAGATCAGCATTTGAAATGGTTTCCAGGGTATCTGTCGAGTGTTTTTTCCCTGTGGAATTTGTAGTGTGATAGCACTCCATACCAACGGCATTAGAAAGGCTTTCAGTCCATCTTAGCCCTCTCAGCACCCTGTTTTTGTCATTCTATTGCTGCATGTATATATATATATATATATATATGACTGTGTATATATATATAGCCCAATCATGCAGGGGATCTTTATAGGCTAAGGTTGATCACATAATCAAAAGATTGGGCTTCCAATCTGGACTCAAAGAAATGTATAAATATATACACCCAAATAGATGTACAATGATGTTCACAGTATTCCCAAACTGCAAACAATACAAATATTTCCAGATACTTATATAATGAGATATTATATAGCAGTGGATTTGAAAACATGATTGATACAGGCAGTGATATATGAATGTCAAAGACATATTAATGAGCAAGACGAGCTGATGTAATACAAGATTTATATCAATTATATAAATTTTAAAAACATGTAAAATTAATCACTGGTGATAGAAGCCAGGATACTGGTTACTTGGGGGCAGTGGCTAGACGCACATGGGATCTGGTGGTCCTACTATTCTGTTTTTGATCCAGGCAGTGCATACCTCAGTGTGCCCAGTTTGTGAAAGTGTGTTGAGCTTAACACTTAACATCTGATAAGTTTTAGCTCTAAGAATGTTTAACCAAAAATTCGAGTTACTGCCCTGTGATTAATATTATTTTTACTTTGGGCAAATCACAAAAATCTCATAAAGCCCCAGATTTCTCATCTATAAAATGAATGAGAACATCTGCTTGCCTTTTTCTCAGATTTTAGCAGATATCAAATACCTTAATGATTGATATTATTATCAAATTGATCAATGTAATCTCAACCTGCAATGTCAGTTTAAAAAGTCGTACTTATTTAGTTGGCGCTCCATTATTCACTGCCTAATTATCTAGTCTGTGAGTGTCCTAGACTTCAGCTCTTCTAAGCTGTTTACCATAGGAGGCTTTTCAGCAGAAGATGCAGAAATAAGAGGAAAAGCAATTAACTTTTAATTTTTTCACTTGGCACTGATTTTGATAGAGAAAAGGATGAAATGAGGTTTTAAAGATTTCATGTTGTAGTATAGTTTTTAGATTGTCAATGGATTTTCATTGTGCATACTAACTTGAATCTCTAAAAATTTATTTTGATTATTAATAGTAATTGCTATCATTTATTGACTGCTTATCTTATCATAGATCAGACATCATATATGTTATTATAAACATATATGTGTATATGTATAAAATCGTCTTATTGAATCCTCACATCCAACTCATTAAGTAAGTTTTAGTAGAATGTTCCTCAGTTTAATTGCCAGTACAAAAAAAAAATTCCAGATTAAAAAAAAAAAACAGGTTCAGTGAGGCCACAGGATTTATACAAGGTTATACAAGAAGCAGCTTTGGTACCAGGGACTTTTTGTCTCCAAAGCCCCAGCTTTTCATCCATGCAATTCCCTCCTGTTGGTTGTGCTTTTAGAGCACAGCTTTTTCATTTATTTCTTCCTACTAAATGGATCTGGATAGCTTTGACCATTGGCAGCAGCTCCATTATTAAGCAAACATCAATGCCAAGTAGTCTATCTTTTGCACATGACAAACTCTACATATAAAGAGAATATGTGCAATCTATGTGGTTGGTTATTCATTACATTTCACTATTTGCCCCCTAGAAAATGCCTGATAAAAAACTATCTTTTGTGGGGAAATCACAGCTTCAAAGCATTTAAGATTTGCAGCACTGTAGCACTGTAAAAAAGTGGAAGGGGGTTGGGGGAGGGAGGTAGAGAGGAGAGAAATGAGAATTGAAGAAGAGAACAGTTCAAATAAGGTTATGTCCATACAAGGTTTTACTGGGGGTGGGCATATGGGGGGAAGTACACCAAGTGATGTGTGCAGGTATGTTTGTATCACTTTGGGTCTCATTATGATGTATAATTATATTGTACTAATATAAGTATAAAAAAGATTTGTAGCACTGGAAAGACAAGGAAAGGAATCTTTGATTAAAAGAACTTTTGTGATTTGCTCTTCTTCACAAAAGTCTCAGTCTCCCAGGGTCCTCCCTCAGTCTCCCCTCCCCACCAACTTAGAACAGATCCTAGTCTCCCCTCCCCAGGCCCTACATGTATGTCCAGGATTACAGGAGACTTCTGCATGAAAGTGCCCTAAACTAAGAAAGGAAACACAAACTTTGTCACAAAAACAAGAGTATACAGTAGTTGATAAGGGGGAGGAACAAAGGGGGTAGCGGTTGGAATAGAGGTTAAGGAAGCCTTAAGAAGGACGAGAAATATTGCATGACTAGAACAAGTAAACTAAGGCATCATAGTGCTTGGGTTAAAGTGAGAAAATGAAAGGTGGGACCTTCTTGGTCCTGCACAAGAGAAGGAGGATGTTGGTTGTTAGGGTCTACACACAGGTAATTAACAAGCAGGAGACAGGATCAGCTTTCTGCTTCTGTATCAGCCCAGCCAGCATCAACAGGGTTTTGCTCTTATCCATTTTATGTAAAAGGGCTGATGCAAAAGACAATACATGATAACTGTGGTAGCTCTGCAGAGAGGTATTCTACCTACACGTTAAGAACTAACAGCAACATAGGCTTGCTGATAGGAAGTGACAAGGTTGAGGGCAGCAGAGTGGGGTGGAAATGTGGAGCCTAAGTGAGGGAATTGGGGGAGGGGGAAGCCACTGCATAAAGAAATGCTGAATAACGAGGCTGGCCACAACGTGTCTAAGAGCAAACTTAAGAACTTTGTGTATATCTGACTTTGGGTCTCTTTCCCCCTCCATTCTGCAGCCTTTTGTCTCATCTTTAAAAGAAAGGCAGAGAAGTGGGTAATCTCCAAGGTCCTTCCCAGCCCTGACAGCCTATGACTAATCCTTACATGGGAGTGCAGCCCTTTATACTGCCTGTAATACCACCTTGCCTATGGGGAGAAAATGAGGCTGCAGCATAGAATTATGAATTTGACCTTTGAAATTTAAACTGTTTTGATTGTATTTTTACTGTTTTCCTTAGGGAACAGTTTCCATTGCTTTCATATTTGGAAACTAAACATAGTTCTGAAAGCGAATTGGTGAAAATGACTATTATCCATCATTCAACACTGAGGTCTGTCTCAAGGGCTGGTTAGAGGGCATGTGGCTATTCGAGGTAGAGGGAATGAAGGAGAGGAAGTTTATTATGCCAAGTACAGTGCCCACTAGAAATCTCTTGAGCTCAATGGGATTGGGAACCACTTGGTGTTTGCAATAATTCACTCTTGCCTAAAGGTATAAAAAAAATCTTTCCAATTTTCCCCTTGAAATATCACCAGCTGTCCCGGACATTTTTAAAAATATCAGTATTTGGATGTATTATATTTAAAAAAGAGTCAGCAAGATTCAGCTTACATATGCCTGAAGGCTTTGTGACTTTATGTTTGCAGTCAATTTAAAAAACAGTTTGAGATATCTGTTAAACCTTGGGCACAGTGAGATTTACCCATCTCTCTTTTGGAAACTACAAATAATTGTGAATATTTTGATAAAAAGCCAGTAAATTGGCTCCTAGGGAAAAAATCTATATTTTTAAATGCTCTGGCAAGTGAGTCTGCTCTACTTTGGACCCATAAATTGAACTCAGCCACAGCTCCAAAATCCATCTTTTGGAGGGACTTGAGAGAATTCTTAGTTCTGAATGGCTTAGGGGAAAAACCCAGAGGCTATCTGAGTCATGTGGGATCTACTTAGAGGATGGCTGTTTCCATATTTCACTTGATAAGTGACATTTTCATCAAGAACTTTGTGAATTGCAGATATGGGTAGAAATATTTTATTGAATTTATCAGTTGATGTTGCCAATAGAACCCCCACACATCTAAGACTCAACATATTAAGTTAGTTATGCCATGTGGAAGTGGTTCTGTTTCTTTTTGCTTTTAAGTGACTCCATGTGAAAGTAAATTAAGACCACTTTGAGGCCACTGATACATCCTATTGTCTTAGGTTTAGTTCCTGGGAAGCAGATTCTGGGACAGATATTTGTGAGCAGGAAGTTTACTGGAAGGCAGTCCCAACATCTAAAAGAGCAACATCTTTTGGGGGGAAGGAGGCTAGATGAACCAGAGGGAGATAGTGAATGGTGACAGAGTCACAACAAAGACCTCGGCTATGGAGCCAGGATGGCTTTTCAGATTTGTTCTAGATTGAGGCAAGGGAGCAGGGCCTTTGTATTCCTTTCCTCCAGCTGACCAGTCTCTGGAGGAGAACTGCTCTTGGGTAGAGGGGGCATATATTTGAGTGACACAGAACTCTCCACCAAGGGAAGTTTCTGGTGAGCAATCCTTCTGTGAGCTGATTGTAAAAAGTCCTAATGGATAGGGAAATGAATGTTTCAGTCCCAAAGGGACAATATAGCCTTCAAACATTGACACCCACTACAGTCTACCCTTTGTGATGTTCATATCCCCTTGAATATAAACAGTTCACCCAGAGGCTAAGGGTGTAGTTCAGAGGTGGAACACTTACCTAGCATTTGTAAGACGACTCTGGGTTGGATCCCCAGTATTAGGAAAGAAAGAAAGAAAGAAAGAAAGAAGGAAGGAAGGAAGGAAGGAAGGAAGGAAGGAAGGAAGGAAGAATGAAAGAGGGAGGCAGGGAGGGAGGGAAGGAAGGAAGGAAGGAAGGAAGGAAGGAAGGAAGGAAAGAAGGAAGAGAAGGAAGGAGATACTCAATTAGGGAACAGCTTTTCCAGGGTTCTGGTTAGTCTCTTTTCCTGGGGAAATTTAAAAGAAGATTACTGGGACAATGTTTTAGCCCATGTTTCTACAGTTAGTCTAAGGAACTCAACTGATATTCACCACTTTTCACATCCACTAATCTTTCCTTTTCTGGTCTAGATGGCTTAATTTTGCAGCAACTCAAACTCTCATCTGTAGAGGGTCTGAACCCTGGTCACCATGCCTTCCAGATTGTAGCTGTTGCACTTATTCATTTACCATCTAAATTATACAGGGCAGTACCAAGAGACGTTCTAGTGAATTGCCTCTATGTAGGGCTTCCTGTCCTAGTCTAAGGAGTCCAAGATGACTAGATGGCAGCCATAATTTAAAGCTTGATAGGAATCCTTTTGTATCCTCCTTAGACCAAAAATAAATAAATAAATAATAAATAAATAAATAAACAGCAAGCAAGGAAAGGAATTACTATCCTGGTGGAAGTAAATGACTCTGTACTCTGGTGGAAGCAGGTGCATCCAGATGCACATGACTATAAAAAATGAAAGAAAATAAAGAATCGAAGAAAAATGGCAAAAGAAGTGAGGGAAGTAGCAGCCCTACAACCTGGGACATTCAGGATGTGTCCGCTTCCCTTTGAAAGCGGTGGGCAATTTAAATGAACCCCCCACAAAGCAAAATGAAGAGCTTTTGGGTTGTCAAAAAAGTTATTAGTGGTGCTTGTGTGGTTCTCGCGCTCTCTTCTCCCCTCTCCTCCAAGTGTGTGTGTGTGTGTGTGTGTGTGTGTGTGTGTGTGTTATATAATTTTCTTTATGTAAAGGAAATTATAATTTTCTTTCCTCTCTAACTTTAAAATTACAAAGAAAATCTATAATTTTATATAAAGAAAATTAAGAAGCCAGTGCTCAAAGGAAAGAAAGTTATGATCACTGGCGTTGCAAGAGACTGTGCTTTACTAACAGGATTTGCTGCAGGCTAAAGCATGTATCCTCTCATTTGAAGAAGTGGTCTTGGGACAAACCATGAGATCTATGGTTCTCTGATGGGTATCAGCTGATGCCCATCCTCACATCCATATGCTTGTAACATACAGAAAACTGCTCATTTTTCTGATTTACCATATTATTAGGGAAGACAAGAGCTCTGGTCAGTACATTTGTTATTTCTCAAACAATATCACTTTGATCTATGGAGAAATAAGTAAAATGGTTTTAAGACTTCAGTGAACATATGAGTCATCTAAGAGTATTTTGTTTCCCCAGAACCACCTTCAGAAGTTCTGACTCAGTGAATTTAATTTGGGCATTTTCATCACAGAAAGCCAGGTAGTTCTGCTAGAGATGCTTGGGGACAATACCTTGAGAAGCACGAATCCAGCGGACCTGCTTGAGGAGGTCCTGACCAAATGACATTTCGTTCCTTCTGGAGTTCTTGGCCATTGTGAAATTCACAGTGATAATAACTTCCGGTGAAATGCATTCTGTGGTGTATTTTAGAATCTGTATGCTTTTCTGACAGGAAGCTTTCTCATCCCATCGACATAAATACAAGTGTAGAACCTATTAAGTTTTCTTTTTCTCTGTTCACTGAATGAAAGACAGACAGCAGCAGCACAGAGAATCGATTGAGGACATGTGGAATGATTCAGATAATACTTGGGTGGCTCGATTTGAACTCTGGCTTCTCATTTAGAAAGGCTGACAGCTCTGCAGGTATCACTCCACTCCATAAGTTGGACTGCCAAGCAACTGACTATGAAATATAAAGAGAATTTCAAAGCAATTTTTGAGAAGTGAAAAGTGAACAATAAATTGATCTATTCCATTTAGTCACATTTTATTGACAGAAAAGCTTCCATCTGAATATCTGAATGATTCACTTCAAGATCTTTTAAAGCACGATGTATTACCTTTATTTTTAGAGGGTATTTTTATTAAGTGAAATTCCTTTCCCCTCTCCCTTTCAAAAAGCCTCCCCCCTTAAACATCTATAGCAGGTAGGTATGAAATAAGGAACATGCATTGAAAGCACCTTGAAAATGTAAAGTACTGTGTTCCTATAAGATGACCATGGTAATGAAGAGATGGCCAAATCATTTCCCCACTCTCATAATACAGGCCTCTGGCAAGTAAGAATCAGTCCTCTCTTTTCTCTGTAACCCTCATGGTTCCCAGCACACACAAATCGAAGGCACTTGATGTGAGATCTGATTACCATCTATATATGTACATTTAACCTTTATAGTCCCCTTTCACACATAGTTTATAAAATCAATTTCCACTAACCATTATATATAGTTCAAGCACATATGATAAAGACTGGACAAAAATTGGGTGCTCCAAGATTAGAAAAATGACATCTTTCTTGCCTCTCTTCCTTGTTTCTTTTTCCTATGATAGAAATTGTTTTTGACCATGAGTGCTCTTTTCTGACAAGCCCAATGTGACTCCAAAATCCTTCCCAACACATACCCCAGGGTTTTCTACCAATCAGGGTACCCCACCAATCAATCAAGACTCAGAAGAACTCTTTACTATCTTCTCCTAAATATCAATTCCAAGTTATACATCCATTGGGACTTCTGGGAGAAAAAAAAATAACTGGGGTTATTATAGGTTTTATAAGAACATTATAAAACCTTGGTTTCTAGTGCTGACACTGCCATAAAAGGCTGTGCCCCCCTAAGCAAGTAATTCACTATATTGGGACTTTGGTGTTGTCATTTGCCATGTAAATCATTTGAGCCAGATGCTTTTTGAGGTACCTACTTCCATTTCTGAGAGTTGGCGATTTGGCGAATGGAAGCCAACCAATCTCAATCCGATTAGGCTCTCAGCAATCATAAGAATTAAATAAAATATGCTTTCTTTTCATTTTTATAACAGAAAAAGCACATTTATGTCTGATATAGCAGCCATACCCTTGTGCTTGCAAATTCTTGATGATTCTTTACATTTTACAGTCCTCTGGGAGACCAGTTACAGGGTTATAATGGAGGTAACTGAGCACGGGCTGCAGAGAGTATTTCGGAAGGGTCTGTGGCATCTTCCCATAGCCATTTTCTGAGTCCCACTAGAATAGCACCTTGAGGCTATAAATGTACCTATCCCTTAACTCTACCTCTAAGCCAAACTTCATCCCACATCCCATTCTGAGAGGCTTTGGACAATTATGCCATTTGTCTGAATCGGAAGCCTTTTAGCAACAGTCTAATCAGCCAAGGATGTAGTTGGCAAAACCCCAGAAAGTGAGGTGCTCTTCTTTGTCCAGCTCTAACCCTGAGCTCCAAGATGAGTTCCACAGCCCATTAGGACTGGAGCCCAGACACCGCCACCTGTGCCTCCCTCTGGGGACCCTATGCAGCAGGGGACAGGAAAGCACTATGTCCATTGTAGAGCAAACGAAGATGAGAAGCAGCCGCTCACTGAGCAAACGTGGCTGAATATAGTTCGTGAACAAACATCACATCCTGAGTGGCCAAATAGAAAGACATGCCAATATTCAGAGCTATTTTGCAACTTCCTGACTAAAGAGCAAGTAAGTGAAGACAGACACGGTTTTCCCTCCATGATTCATGTTCCCGTACACACTTAGGAAGTAGGGCACACTGAAGAAGAATTTTTGGGTTGCGCATGCTGTGTTTTCGTTGCTGTTTCTTTTTTCCTCCCTTCCAGTTGTCCCTTTCTTTGCTCCCTCCCTCCCATGGTCTCTTTCTTTTCTCTCCTTCCTCCTCTTTCTCCCACCTCCTCCCCACATACCCTTGCATAACAATCTGAACACTTTTCCTCTCTCTCTCTCTCTCTCTCTCTCTCTCTCTCTTGCTGAGGATTGAACCCAGAGGCATTCTATCTCTTTGCTACACCCCCAGCCCATTTTTAATTTTTATTTGGAAACTGTCTTGCTAAATTGCTGAGAGCCTTGCTAAATTGCTGAGGCTGGTTTTGAACCCATGATCCTCTTATCTCGGCCTCCTAACTGCTGGGATTATAGGTGTGCACCACCATGCCTGGCTACAACCTGAAGATTTTAAGTATATCTTATCTCTGACAACTTGAGACCCCTATTCAGTTGTTTTCTATAGCTTTCCAAAGTGTTTCTTTTCTTGGGATTTTTCTAGTCTTAGAACAAAAAGAACATCTATGGTTCATTGTTAGGATGATAAAAACTGGTTGTCCAAGGGCTTTTTCCCCACCTCTGGATTTCACTAAGTTGTGTTTGCAACCTGGTTGTTTGTGGATAGAATGCCTATTTAGTTTGTATTAAGTATATATTAATTAGGCATAAACTATATGCAAATCTTATCAAAGACCTCACAATATACTTGGAATTTGTGTGGCATCTGAGAATTCGCAAAGTGTCTTCTGATGCAATGTATCTTCTGTGTACTAATTTTTCAGAAATCAAATAATGCTAGAAAATCAGAGGGAAATATGAGGACAAGCAGAAAACATTTCTGTTTTCCCAGTGAAATAGGTCTTATGGTCCCTGTTTCCTTCCATTGCATATGATATGTAAATTTTAAACTACCTGGACTTTTCAAAAAACAAATGCACATAAAGTACAATTTCATGGATGGAGGAGTTAAAACCCCCAACAAATGCTGCTCCTCTGGCCTCACTTCCTTACAAGCGTTGTTTGTCACAGTGACACGGGGTTATCATAAGCCAAAGAAAGTAACAGTTATAAAATATTTGTGAAAATTTTCTTCTTTGGTTCAAAGTGGACTGAGTCAAAGTCTTCTGTGATATCTACAACATGGACATCTAAACAATCACTAATTCCTAGAATAATGCCTAGGACAAAGTAACTCCTTTATTTATTTTTTCATTATTAGGAATTGAATCCAGGGCCTTGTTCATGCAAGGTAAGTGCACTCCTACTGAGCAATATCCCCAACCCCAAAGTAACCTCTTAGTCAATATTTATTTTTGAATAGAAATTGAACATTTTCAAATGAAAAGCAATATATCTTCTACATTATCCTGAATGCCAAAGGGGACACATCTCGGAAAGGTGCTCAAACCTCCACTGGAAATCTGAAAGGGTACCTGAAAGGTCTGGAGGCCGTCTACTGTGTGTGGCTAATTACAATGCACCAATAAATGAATATATATATAAAAAAGTCTTCCAACAAAGAAAAGCAAAAAAAAAAAAAAAAAAGAAGAAGTGAAAGAAGACCTGGGGAAGTCTAGGGTCGACTCCTGGCTTGAGTATTACTTAGTACTCTAGGCAGCAGTTATTTCCAAACCATCATAGAAGGATGCTAGTGTTTTAATAACCTGGAAGGCCACATATCCTGTGTAAAATCTGTGTCAGGCACAATCCGGGAAAGGAGTAGAGGAGGTCATAGCAGCAGTAACAATGCTCCTCACCCCTTTTGGGGACGAGGCCCAGGGTAGAGATGGTGCAGGGCTGAAGTCTCTCATTCCCAGTTCTTAGCATCTTGGTGTTTCCTTTCTAGTCTCTGACAGTGGAAGACCTGGAATATGTTCCTGTCCTGGTAGGTTTATGACAGGTGCTGACCTTGGGACCCCTCTTCGAGGGTTGAAGGGATGCGCTACCTGCTGCAGGTGCAGTGAGCACTCAATGACGGCAGTGGTGCTGATGAGGATAAATGATTACAGTGGTTGGCCTTGGAAAAGGGACAGAAGCAACCAAACACAAGTGCAGGTGTCTGAGCAGTTAGACTAATTCAGTCACAACTGCCGACACTGCATTTGATTTGGAAAAAGAACCAAGAAACATTATGGGCAAGCTAGAACCTGAATATAAATGTCGATTTAGTTCACTCGTTCACAAGAAGGTCATCATGCAACCAAAGGACATGTCCCCACTCTAATGGAGCCACGTGGATAATGACAGCTAATATGTATTGCCCAGTTTACAACAGATGTTCACAATGCAGTAACTTAGATACCATTTTACACTTAACCAATTAGGATACTGATGTTCAGATCAACCTTATGATCATCCAGTTAATTGAAGCTTCTACTCATTTTAAGATATTTTTTCTATATACTGAAACTCTTTTCAGAGATCATATCCAACCTTTCTTGTCCCCAGGTTCAATGGTTTGTCATGTTATGAAATAAGAAATAACAGTACTGTACCATTTATAATTCTTATAATTCTTTTGGAAAAGTAGTCAATATAAATGACTTGTAATCTGAGGACAACATGGTTATCTTTGAGCTATAGAGAAGAGAATATATATGATCACATTTTTATCTTTCAAGAAAAGCTTCAGTACTGTTTATACAGGAAAGATATGAGCGATCATGTTTGGAGGGCTTGGTAGATGCATCCAAAGTAAGTTCTTCATTTATTCTCCATCATTGGAAGAGATACAAACTAAAGTCCCTGGCTATTCTTTTCCTATACCGAATGAATTTGCAGTCACATTTGACGAATACATAGGACGTTCAAACAGCAATAAGTTTTGACACCATGAGCTGAGTAACTGTGAATAATGATGCATTTACTCTAGTTCCTCTGTTAGAGAGGAGTGGAACTTGCTTGTTAGACAAAAAAAAGTTAGCAGCAAATTGTGGACCATAGCTTACAGGGATTAATGCAATTTAATGAAGAGCTGGTCTCTAGGTCTTTTCCACCATCTCCTCTCTGGGGTTTCCACTTGTAGCTAACTCTGCCCTGAACAGGGTGAGAGATTACCTGCAGAGATGGAACCAAGTCATCCTGCTCAGGAAACCAGTCTCAGAAGTGTTTACACCTCGGGTCTCATGGTGGTTATCAATCCAATATTCTTAACAAGTCTTATTCCAGCATGGCATGTCTGCCGAACTCTGCTTCATAAGTACAATGTGTGGTGCCCTCAGGCCCCACCACAACATTGCTTTGGACGCCCAAATATCAACTGGAATCAGAAAATCAGACTAGACACCTGGAAGAGGCCATCGTTGGCATAGGAGTTCTCAGAAGGCATCAAAGTGTACATTCATGTTTATTTTCCTGCCACGGGGTTTCTGGCTCTCATCCTCATCCATCATTTTCTTTTTCTGTATTCAGAATGACGAGATGCCTTCTTATTTGTAAAGTCTGTAATATTGAAAAGTTGTCATAGAGCACAGGCCCATCTGACAGTGAATCAATGGTGATTATTGAGGCAGCCAGCCATCTCCACTGATTATGTGGTTGGGAGTAAGAACACTCAATTCCTTGGTGGCAGAATGGCTTTCTGTCTCTGGGTCTCTCTCTTCCCTCCAATTCCTTTTTAAGGCAGAGCATTAACTTCATTTGGCAGATGGAATGCGGGCCTGGCCGGCTTTATCAGCAGCGTAGCAGATGTGAGAGAACAGGAGTGTTGGGTGCTGGGTCTGGAGGGAGGTTCAGCTAGACCAGGACAAATGTTTCCATTGTGAGTAAAGACAAAATATCTTCTCCAGCATGTTGTACTAAGGCAGAGGAGAGCTGAAACCTAATGTTCATTTCTAATGGTATTCTATGTTTGCTTAAGTAAATGGCTTAGTTTTTCTAGGTCTCAATTTCCTTGCCTGTAAAATGAGTCACTTAGATATACTCAGCAATTCCTTGAACCCTTAACATTCTAGGGCTTTATCCAGCACTGAGCTGAAATTAAAATTTGTAAGAAGCTCAGCTTTATGGACAGATAGAGTTTGTGGTTGCCTATATTAGGATTAGACTTCTCACTACCCAAATCACAAATGCCTGAAATTTCACCTATGGAATAACCGAGTGTGTGTGTGTGTGTGTGTGTGTGTGTGTATGTGTGTGTACATCAAAAAGTCCTCTGCCCACTTAAAAACTTTAGGATGAAATCATACAACATATTAGAGTAAATGAGTGTATCAATTGTTATTATAGCTCTTTTCATCTCGTTATTGTCTTAGATACATTACACTCTAAAGATTTGTTTTTATGTCTGCCTATACTACTAAATAACAATCTTTTTGAGAGAAGGAACTAGATCTTAGTCATCACTAAATTATCATGACCAAGCACTTAAATGCTGGTACAAAGTAGGTGTTCAATAAATATTTGTTGGATAGATGCATGGCTGACTTCCTGACTGCTTCCCCATGATAGGATATCAGAGAGAAGTGTGCAGTAGAATAACGGAGGAGATCCCAGGAAGGGGAGCACAAGAACAAGACAAAAACCCTATCTTCATCTCCTATCTACCTATGGTGGATAGCACTGCCCACAAATCATCTATTCCAGACTTTTTCTCATAGTTCAACACCTTCATCATGTTTTGGGTGGAGGAGAAAATTGGGTGCTTTTTATCAGCGGTTTGGTGTTTTTTAAAACATTCTTTATCTCTCTAAAGCACCATCAGACTGTTAATTAAAACAAGAGACTTAATTTGTAACTGGGACTTGATGAAGTCATTTAGGAACAAATACTGCATTGCATCTGAATGCTTTCCTTATTATTAGCATGTCTATTGATTCTTTTAAAATCATTCTATTCTGTTGAATTTCAATAGATGAATTTCAGGTATTTTTCCATTGAAAATGACAGCAAAGAAAATTGTCAAGCAATGAAACATTAAGCAAAGAAATGAGTATTTGGTTGTGCTATTTTTCATGATCTTTCTTGCTATTTTTTAGAAGAATTAATCCAACTTACAAGGAAGAAAATATGGTGAATTATGCCCCTTTCTACACATGGGAAAATTAGTTCATAAACATAATGCTGTCAAGGGCAGTATTGAACTTGACATGCAACAGGTTACTCTAACACTCATAGCTTTTAAAAATAAGAAGGTCCTCAACTTATAGCATCTTTAGGAGAAGGTGCTGATAGCAAATTAACAAGAATCCATTCAGATAAAAGACCCTGTGTTTAAAATCCCCCGAAACCAGAGATTTAAGATGTTTTGTTTCTTTTTAGGCTTATCTGAAACTACTATCAAAAGATATGAGACACTTTCCACATCCTTCTCAGACATGCCATTCAAATCACAACCATAGCTTATAATATCAGGTTATTTTTTATTACAATTGAATACATTGTTATTTATAAAATATATACTTAAATAAATGACCCACAAAATACTCATCTTAGTTACTTAATTAAGTTAGATATCTTTTAACTAATAAATCATATTTCTTTCCTTCCAAACAAATTTTCCATCTCTGTTAAATCTGGCCTCTGGGAAAGCTGGGTCCTTAATAACTGGTCTGTGGGAGCAAACAAGATCGCGTCTAAACTATTCCTTCCTTCTCAGTCACTAGGCCCCCTTCCCTTATAATTAGACATCTTTAACCACTATCCAGAGCTTCTGTTATGTCTCTAGTCCCTGGATCCCTCCTCCTTTATCATCTTCACACTTCCCTGCTCTTCACTCCCCAGTTGCTTTCTAAATCTCTCATCGCCTGTTTCTTAGGAAATGAAGTCTCTCCAGTTCCACCAAGCACACCTTAGAGTGTGGCTTCTGCAGTCAGACTCTGGCTCCTTGTGAAATGATTATTCTGCAACACCGACCTGCCTATATGATATCATCGGAAATCAATCATGAAAAAATACATTTTAAAACCCCTCATCACTGTGGCGAGCTTTTGTGAATATAACATCCAGAGTTAGGGTTGCATGAGCTCTTAAGTTCTCTTATCACTATTTTGGAAGATACTCTGTGTAGTTGAGAAGCCCCAGAGAAAAGTTACTATAATCAGTTCCAATCACAGGAAAATTTAGGTCACTGGCGTTCACATTAACCCTTTCATTACCCACCCAGACTTCAAAACAAAATAGTAACCAACCAACTACTAGGCAAAATATCCCTGAAGTAGCAATGTTGTGTTTCCCAGGTCTTTGTTTCCATGGTGGGAGGGAGAGTTCACTGTGGACCTGACACACTTTCCCAGGAGGAGACCAAGAATCAAGGAAAGAATGTAGTGGCATGGCTCTGGGGATTCAGACTTCTCTAAGATTCCTCATTCCTACTTTTATTCCAAGCTTTCCCACTAATCTTGGATGATCTTACCCTCTTACCTAGAGAATAGAGGAGAATTAATGACTAGATCAATGTTATCCCTTGACTTTAATCTTAAAAAATCAGCCACTTAGAATCCTGGACCCAGGGTCATTCACATGGGGTTGGGATATTAGAACTTATTCAATAGAACAAGACAAAAATGGAATAAAGAGAAGAATGGGGAGGGAAGTGTGCTGTTGGAGAGAAACAAGTTGAGTAGGGCAGTCAGGAAGGATCTGCTACCTTAAGAGATGGGATCTGTACTGGGTCCAGAATGAGAGGGAGTTCTGTTCTTCTAGAGAAAACCAAGAGCAAACCAAGTCACTTGGTTTCCCCCCAGCTTTCTTCTTCACTCCTTGCATGTTTGAAGTGCCTACCTGTTCCTGCTTCTTCCTACTTGGTAGATATAGATGCTATCTTTTGTTATTCAAATCAACAGTCAAAAACCATAGCGAATAAAAGTCAGATCAGAAATAGATCAATGAGAGAGTAGGACTTGAGCACATTCAGTATCCTGATCAAATAAAATTTACCTAACAAGAGGAACACTTTTATTTTATTGTACCCAGATACCTTTAAGCAGATTTTGATTATGTTAACACAGAAAAACAAACAAAGCCGGGTATGGTAATACCTGTAATCTCAGTACTTGGGTGGCTGAGACAGGAGAATCTCAGGTTCAAGAGCAGCCTCAGCAATTTAGTGAGACACAGCAACCTAGTGAGAACTTGTTTTGAAACAAAAAATTAAAAGATAGGGCTGGGGGTATAACTTGGAGGTAGAATGACCCTGGGTTTAATCCCCAGTGCCACAAGAAAAAACAAACAAACAAAAAACCCCCACAAAACACAACCACACAAACAGCCCAGAGTTGCAGTCAGAAATTCTAGGCTCTCTTTCTGTGTTTGCTACTAACAAACCTTGTGACCACAGGCAAATTGCTTAACCCCTTTGTGCTGTTTCTATCTGCTTTCCTGTCTGTAAGACATGGATAATCATGCTTGTCCCACCCTGATTTGTGCCACCAGTTTACATACAACTTATGTCACTGAATATAAAAACTAAATCCAAAATAAGATGTACCACAGTGAGTCATCCTAACCCAACTTCCTTCTCTACTCTTTTATGTCAGGATGAAGTCACAGCATGCTTAGGTAACTAACCTGAAACTGAAAATCATTCGAAAAGGCTGTCTGATTTAGGAAGAAGGAGCTGGAGTTCAAAAGACAGACAAATAAATAGCTCCTCCGCTCCCAGGCATTGCTTTCTTTGGGACTGAAATAAACCCAGGACCCTAACACTGACAAATATGGCTGTGTGACTCTTAGTGGGGGCGGGGGGAGGGCCATACAAGAAATGACCAGGATGACTATGATTTCAGTTGTCTGCAGAGTCAGTTCCTCCTGTGGGGTCAATGGTGGGGCAGCAGGTAATAAATCTTCTGAGATGGGTGCCTGGACCTCGTTACTGAAAAGGACTGTTGGAAGCCACCATTCTTCATATGCTGCACTTCACTGCAGGGGCTGGAAAACATTTACATCCTCTGCCTTTTAGATGTGTCAGATTTGCCAAAGGAAACACCTGGATGTTCTCAGTTTCTAAGAGATTAAACAAATGCAGAAAGCAGGGCCAATGAAAGACAGGCTAGGGGTAGTACTGCTTCCTTTCTTCACTTAAAAATTACAAATATGTGTATATGATTTGTTGATGTGCCTCTTTCTTTCTTTCTCTTTCTTTCTTTCTTTCTTTCTTTCTTTCTTTCTTTCTTCTTTCTTCTTTCTTTTTTTTCTTTTTCTTTTTTTTGTGGTGCTAGGGATTGAGCCCAGGGGCATTCTACTTCTGAGCTAAACCCCCAGCTTTATTTTTAATTTTGAAATAGTGTCTCACTAAGTTGCTGAGGGCCTTGCTAAATTGCTCAGGCTGATCTTGAACCTGTGGTCCTCCTGTCTTAGCCTCCCAAATTCTGGGATTACAGGCATGCACCAGCTCGCTCGGCTGGTGCTCCAATTTCTGAACACTCAAGCTACAGTCTGCTACTTAGGCAAGACTAAGAAGGATTTGCTACATTATTGGGTCATACAGTGTCTGTGTGCACATATACACATAATATTATGATTTAGCTGAAGTGGCCCACGTTTTCCCTGTTAGAGTGAGGAAGTTTAATGAACTTGGCCTGTTAAGTAGATAGTAAGGATTGTGACAGGATTTGAATGCAGCTCTAACTGCCAAAGTGGTTGAAGCCAGTAAGTTTTTCACCTCTCTGCCCAGAGGCAATAGCTGTGACTCACATGCCCAGCGCTTCCCTTAGATGAAAGGGTTTGGAGTGATTTAGACGTGGAAGAAGGACCTCATTTCCTATCACATTCGTGACCTTTCTTCTCACTCTCAGCTTGCAACACCCTGACTGCGCTGCGTCATCCCTGACACTCATTTGCAGCATGCGTGTTCATGGGGCATTCGCAGAGGGAGCGCTCTCTGCCTTTGTTGATCTGTAAGTAGAAATTCATCATGGGGACTCTGGGTAGGTGAGGGAGGAAAATATCAAGAAGGAAAATGTTGCCACCTGAAAAAGTCGAGCAATTTACACAGTGAGAATGTACTTTTTTAGGAACTCCAAGGGTCTTAAAGAAGTTTTTAAATACTTTTTACCCAACAAACACTTTATAACCCTTACTGTGGGCTGACACTGTTGGTGCTTTATAATTATCAACTCGTTTAATTCTCTTGAGAACCTGATGAGGGAGAAACAATTATCATCCCTATTGTGCAGATGAGAATTAAGGCACACGGAGATTAAGTGTTTTTTGTCCAAAGTCACACAAATCTACTTAATGGCAAAGCTGGGATTCGAACCTCGGTATTTCTGCTCTAGCACCCACGCTCCTGAGCATTCAGTTTTGCTACTTCTAGAAGGCAGTGGGTATAGAAGTGATAGAAACAAAGAGCAAAATGCCTGATTGTTATGAACCTGAATGTCTTCCCCTTTGATCTTTAGCTTTTTATTAACTACTCATGTAAAAATATCTTCAGACAATTAAAGTTAGTAGTTTGAGCCAGGCATGGTGGTGCATACCTGTAATTCCATTACATGGGAGACCTAGACAGGAGTATCACAGGTTTGAGACCAGCCTCCGCAACTTAGTGAGACTCTCAGCAATCTAGCAAGAACCTGTTTCCAAACCAAAACTAAAAGGGGCCTTGGGTGTAGTTTGAAGGTAGGATGCCCCTGAGTTCAATACTCAGTACCGATAAATAGATATAAATAAATACATAAATAAAGTTAGGGGTTTGGAATTTAATATATTCCTATTTGAAAAGAAACTGAATCTTGGTTTTCAATTAGTGAGGACCACCTAGAGGCCTTGCCCTTCCCTGTGAATCTGCCAGGGCCAGCTCTGCTGCACCCTGCACCCTGGGGACAAGATGTGGCTGCCACCGGCTCATCTCGTGTGTCCAGAAGCAGCACACGCTGGAGATAGGGTGGGCTGTCAGTGCTGAAGGAACGAACACCATATTGTATCCTTCCACCCAGTGCTGGGCACTTGACATCATCTCCCTTCTGCCTCGGTGGACCTTACGGTGCACTCCTCAGCCTCCCTGAAGAGATTCCCTTCTCTGTTCCCTTGAGTCCTTTTATATTTCAATTCTGCTTTTTTTTTTTTTTTGCAGTACCAGGGATTGAACGCAGGGGCGTTCTACCTCCGTGCTACGCCCCCGGCCCTATTTTTTATACTTTATTTTGAAACCGGGTCTCACGAAGTTGCGGAGGGCCTCACTAAGTAGAGAGAGAGAGAGAGAGAGAGAGAGAGAGAGAGAGAGAGAGAGATAGGGAGAGAGAGAGCGAGAGAGCAAGAGAGCAAGAGAGCTGAGGCTGGCCGCAAACCCGGACCCTCCGGTCTCCGCCTCCCAAAGTACTGGGATTACAAGCGTGCGCCACCACGCCCGGCTCAATTCTGCTTTTTTTGTGCCTTTTCCTTCTGGTGATTTGCACTGCAAACTCTCTCCTCACTATGTCCTGTCTTGCAAATTTCCAGCCCTTGAAATCTACGAACATAATAAATGTTTATTTTATAATTAGTCAATTTTGGAGTCATTTGTAATGCAACATTAGATAACTGGTATAGAGTTAGGGTGACAGCACTAGGACATTTCTTGGGGTCTTTTTATCTTTAATTATTCATAAGTCTACTTAACATTACCAGTTTGGGGGGTTCCCTTTAATCCACGTCTCTCTCAGCTATCACCTGCTTCTTTCCTCCTGTCAACGTCCACTCCTTCCGAGGCTGTGTCTGCCATTCTTCTCAGCTTGTTCCCACAGGTTTTTGGGTTTGCCCTTACCATTCCACTACAGTGACTGTTATCAGTGACATCAAGGACAATTGCAAGAACCCATGTGTTCAGCCTGCCCAACCACAGAGCTTTTTGTTTTGTTTTTAAAAATCTTTATTGACTACTCTTTCCTTCTTGGTCTTCTTATTTCCTTTCTTCTCTAAGTTCCACATGCTGACACACATCTAGATCTTTACCTGGTGTGACTCAGCATGGCTTGCCTGTCTCCCAGTGACAGTGACACCTTCTTTTCCACCTAGCTCCTACTGTTGCTTTCCTCCAGGGATGACTCCTGGATCTTCACCTCTTCTTTATCTGCTTTGGCTGTGGACTCTTTCTTTGGGAGAGTTCATTCAGTCCTGTGGCTATAAATGATATCATGATTAGAGCTTCTCTGAAGCTCCAGACTTGAATGTCCAACAGTCTACATAAACTTCCACTCAGGTATCTGTTATGGTTTGTATGTGAAGTATCCTGCAAAGGATCATGCATTGGTTCACAATGCAGCAATGTCCAGAGGTGTGGATTTGGGGAGATGATTGTGAAAGGGAAACCGGGGTTCTTGTTTATGAAGTGTGAAGAATGACACTCACAGACAACAGAAAGGTGAGTAGGGAGTTTATTGTAAAGAGAACAGAGAAGGGAAAAAGAGGCAGAACACCCTTGCAAGCAATGGGGACCCTGGAGTCCGGCAGCTGCTTCGGGACACTACTTGGGAGTAGCCTAAGTCACATGCCATGTATTGCAAACTGCTTTCTCCCCAGATCCACGCAATTAGTTGGAAGAGAGGTGCAGGCCACCCCTAGAGACCTCAGTCGGCCTTGATGTACAACGAGTACCTTCTGGTCACTATCTGGGAGTTTTGCGGACTGAGTGCCGTCAATTACACACAGCTTTTTCTCAAAGCCAACATGCCCTGTAAGAGAAAGGAAAGCTCCCAAAAGAGAGGGGTTCCCGAGTGGGAAAAAATGACTAGAGTGGCTGGTCTAGGGGTTTATATACTTCTTTGAATCCTCTTTCAGTTGGGGTCTCAGCGGCAGTTTCCTGGGATTTGCATAATGTATTTGCATAGTGTCCTTCTTTGAGTCTCCTTCTCTGGGTTGGGGTTCCAGATGCTGTTTCCTGGACTCTCCAGGGAATGTCCTGGGATTGTTTATCAGCAGGAACAACTGGAGTTTTGTGAAGCTCTGGTCACTCTCAGGGGGCTTCTGATCTCATTATCACTTGACATTTGACAGGTCTGGTCTTTTCAGGAGTTTTGGAAGTCAGCATCCGTTGCCTCTCAGGAAATGAAGTTTTTCCATTGTGGCCCGCTGGCCCTATCTGCCCACTTCTTGCTACCTCCTCAGTTGGGTCATGTGGGCTCTGATCTCATCAATGGATTAAACCATTAAGGGATTCATATTTGATGGCATTATTGGGAGGTGGTACAAACCATAGCAGGTAGAACCTATGAGAAGGAAATAGGTCACTGGGATTGGGCCCTGGAAGGCTATATCTTGGCCCCTGCCTCTTCCATTCTGTCTCCTTCCCAGTTGCCATGAAATGAACAGATTTCCTCTGCCATGCCCTTCTGCCAAGATGTTTAGCCTCACCACAGGCCCAAAGAAATGAAGCCAGCTAACCATGGACTGAAACCTTGAAACCATAAGCCAAAATAAATTTTTCCTCTTCTAAGTTATTATTGTCAGGGGTTTTTGTTACAGTGGTGAAAAGATGACTAACACAGTATCTAATAAACATGGAAGTAAATATGACCAGAACATAGCTACTGATTTTTGTTACCAAATCAACCCCTCTTAAAATGTTCTTCATAGTGTCAAATCTACATCTACTCAATTATGCAGGTCAAAATCTGAGTCACCCTTGGGCCCTCTCTTTCCTGTACATCTCATTTAATCCATCACATGCACCATTTTAAAAATATATCCCAAATCTTATCATGTTATCTTTAAACTGCCATCATTTCCTTCCCTGCAACCAGTATCAAATTTGTGTTTTTTTTAATTAATACTTATCTTTACCACTAGAGTGTAGGTCCTTGGGAGCCTAAAATAGTACTTGGAACAAAGACATCCTCAATAAATATCTTTTGATAAGCTGATTAAATTATCAAAGAATTCTGCTAAAAGAACATTTTTCCTGGAAAAAAATAAAAATAAGTGTATGAAGGGTAATGTCTAAAATGCTATTCTGGAAGTTGCACATGGGGAAATTTTGAGTAATTTACTGGTTACTTTCTATTTCTTGAATTCAGTGGTGCTTACTGTGGGGTTTGCTTCTAAATTGGTATTTACATGTTCACATATGTCTTGTGAATCTTGTATTTATAACATTTTATCAAATATACCAATGTGTTATAGGAGTAGGCAAACTAAGGCCACATGGCAAATGAGGCCTCATTTGCCTGTTTCTATAAGGCTCTTTAGCTAAGAATAGTGTTTAAGTTTAGAAAGAAGAAGAAGATAAAGAAGAAGTAGCAGAGACAGTGTGTGTCATCCAAGCCTCAGACATTTACTATATGCTCCTTTACAGAAAATGTTTGCCACCTACCTTAGAATACAGGGTTTGCATGGATTATTTTATTAAAGACTTTAGTTTTTAAAGTAGTTTGGGGCTCACAATAACATTGAGAGGAAGGTATAGAGATTTTGCATATACTCTCTGTCTCCACACAAGCTTTCTCTCCCCCATTAGAAACAGCCTCCAGTGACAGAGTTTCTATTTTTTTGTACTCAAAATTATTTCAAGAATCCCAATATTGATGAAGAAGGTGATGAATAAGCAAGTGGCCTGAAGCTCCACAGACCTGATAAAGACAATTCATATAAAACCCATAAATAATACAAGTGCTTCTAATTGACAGAACCAAGGTCAATTAAATTTAATGCCAAAGGATATTAAGGAGAGACATAATTGTTGAATATTAAAGATTTGAAAGAAGTAACATCTGTGATTCAGTGTTCATTTAATATAAAATTTATGGCATACATTTTAGAATAGAGTAATTTTCCATTTCCTGGGGGGTTTACATATTTTTAACTTTTTATTTAGCTTGTAGATATAATTTTATATCTTAAGCTTAAATTCCTATTCCATCTCTTCAAATTGAAGACCAATTAAAATATTAAGTGTTAAAATATTAAATTGATTATATGAGGAAAAACTATTAGTTAAAATATTAATGGAAAGAATATGAAAATGTTTGGGGCTGTATTAAATATTTACTAACTATAGCCTTCAATAAATTAACAGTGTTGCCAAAGTTTTTATTGCTGCTGCTGCTGCTATTAAAAGTGGACACCAAAATAGCCATTGCTTTGGTTATGAATAAATTAACCTTTCAAATGAATATTATTTTACTTAATGAGTTTCATCTTGCCATCTTGAATATTTACATTAAATATTAACTTTTAGCTAATTCAATGTGCAGGGTGGCCTATGAATATGGATAAGTTTAGGACTAGAGTTATATTTTCAAGATGATTTTTGCTGTTATTCTAAGAGAATGACAACTTTTTCTTCCAGTTAAATGAACAAGTATGGTTCAAATACCTTCGTGTACCATTGGCCACACTTCTTTGGGCATTTATTCTCTTGGTCAGTGGCAACAATAGACTTTCTTTTTTGGAAAGTCCCCCTGATCACCAGAACTTGTATGTGGCAGCCTAGATGGGACTGGAAGCCCTGGCTTCCCTGACAGAGGCAAGCACATGAACTACTCTGGACCAGTCAGATGGGCCCTTCTCTCCTGAGCAGGACTCACACAAGGAAGAGCAATTGGGTCTTGGAGAGAGTCCACTTGCACATAGGACATCTCATCTCCTCTGCTTCTTGTTCCCCCCTGTCTTGAATTTGGTGAGCTGACCCATATGCTACCAGTCAGTTTTACTTTTGTTTTTCCTCCTTCCAGCAAACACAGCTGGCTCTGCTTTAAGTGAACCCCAGTCACTCCCTTTTGTTTTGGACACCCCATGGGAACAGATGCATTGAAGTTCACATGAATATGGAGGTGAAGAAGTGTTAAAATTATGGACTGCATTTAAAAGACAAAAGCAGATAAAAATGGTGCAAACCATTTTGCTATATTCTAATATTATGTGTGTGTGTGTGCGTACATGCACATACTCCAACAGGTTTGCCTCATCTCAGCTACAAATCCTTTTAAACCATGCACGTTCTGTGTTAGTAGCGAGAGATGTTACACAAATTGTTTCTTGTGTGTTTATGTTAACCCAGCATTCCAGCATGATCCATTCGGCCAGAGGAGAGGCCTCTCCAACCTGCTGATGTTTATTTAAACTGTGTGAATTCTGTTAGCTAATGTTGATTCGGGCAAACACCACTGAAATGAGAGTAAACACGAAG
The DNA here is from genome assembly GCA_004027185.1 of Glis glis. Lineage (NCBI taxonomy): Eukaryota > Metazoa > Chordata > Mammalia > Rodentia > Gliridae > Glis > Glis glis. The sequence continues at coordinate 43,086 of PVJS01004080.1, forward strand.
CAAAAACACCTCCTTTATCATAACAAGGGAAAATGTGTAGTCTGACAAAACCGCTTTCCTCAATATTGAGGATATGCAAAACAAAATCTTTCTTAATATTCTACAGAGCTTTTTTTTTTAATTTTCAACTATAAAGTTAAGGGGTGGCAGAGAGAGCTAAAAGGTTTGGAAAAAGGATTATCTTTAAGAAACAATGATAGCTTCTATTTATAATGCTTATTATTACTTATATCTTCTAAATCAGTCCTTGAAACAAAACAAAAGGAAAGCATTATCTCTGTTACCCAGGTGAAGAAACTGAGATTCAAAGAGGAAAAATTATCTTGCCTGAGGTCACCCTTTATTTATGAAGGGACAGTGCTGAAATTTGAGCCAAGGTATCTCTGTCAGCAAAGCCTATGCTTTTAGCCACAACACTATTTAATTTCTGTAACAGATTTTATACTCTGTTCATCCGTCCATGAAAGAATATCTACAGGGCACAAGAAAAAAATGGGAGACAATTTGTCACACAAAATAGCATTTTAAAATCAACTCAGATAAGAGACTTGAGCAGGTTGTATTTGGAGAAAATAAAATGATTGGAATATGTATCTCACAAATTCCAGTCTCTGCTTTGCTGAGTAACCCTCCCCTTCAAAACTCTGAAGTTATGGCTACCGAAGAGACGAGTTCAGAGTTCTCTTCAACAAAAAATTTTAGGCATTAAAAAAAATGAAAGAGAAGTGGGATGACTTTATCTATTGCTGTCACAAACCAACCTTGAAAATGGCCATTGACAAATGTTCTGGATGCTAAAAAGCTGATTTCATAGGGGTAGAGAGTAGAACCGTGGTTAGTAAAACCTGGGGAATATGTGGGGGAGGTGAGATAGAGAGAAGTTGGTTAATGGATACAGGGATAAGAGGAAGAACTTCTGATGTTCCTTAAGATAGCAGAATTATTATGGTTGATAACAATTGATTATATATTTCAAACAGGCCAGTAGAAAGGATTTTGGATGTTGCCAACACAAAGAAATGATAAGTGTTTGAGGTGATAGATGTTCCAGTTACCCTGAGCTGATCATTATACATTGCACATATATATTGAAATGCCACACTCTACTGCTTAAATATGTACAATTATTATGTGTGTCAATTAAAAACAAAAATATGTTAAAAATAGGAATTTACAGAATACAGCTTGCACAATTGTGTTTCATGGAGAATGTGGAAGATGGGTATAGGTGACCAGAGTTACAAAACAAGAATGTCAATTTTTGCATATAGGAAAGGTATTTTTACTAAAAATTAGATTGAGTAAAAATTCAAACTAAGTCTGTATATGACTGTCTTCTCTAGCTGTGGCTGTCAAAGTAATATCCCAGAACCGACAACATTGGCATCACCTGGGAACTTGTTAGAAATACAAATTCTCTGGCAACACTAGACTTATTGGATCAGAAAGTCTGGGAGTGAAGCCCAGCAACCTGTGTTAACAAGGCCTCCGGGTGATTCTGAAGCTCGCTCAAGTTCACTGTGCTAGAGGTGCAGAACGTGAAGGCGCATAGCTCCCTGCAGTCAGATGAGACCCAGTGGAGCTTTCCATGAAGGTAGAGGGAACAAGAGACAGTGCAGCTTTTGGGTTATCTTCAATATCTCCCTCTGATTTTGACAAGGATTCTCAACAACAGTCAAAATAACATATGTAGCAAATTCAGATTTTGCTTTATACTTGGGTGTGCAAGGTCTATTATACATCTTTTGCTCATTTCCCATCCCAGCAGGTAGGCAAGAAATCCTATCATAGGCGAGCATAGTGCCTCCTTCCTCACTGTTTAAGAGGGACCTTGACTGTAGGGGAAGGTCGAGCCTACAAAGTCTGGAGGTGTCGATAAGTCCTCTGAGGTTTTCCAATCACACTGCTTACCACTGAGAATCACACTGTATGACCCCGTGGGATTCATTTAGTTCAGACAATTTCACCACTTCTGTGGCAGCCTTAGTGCACAGCACCATTGCCAAGCCTGGGATCCTTTGTTCCCAGAGCAGAGCGCATCCCCTCTAAGAGAACCAGGCAGGAATGCCTGTTGAGATCTTGCCAACACCTCCAGGAGATTTCAGGAGACTGAGAACAGGTTTCCACTGTGTTTAGGGCCACAGCTTCCATCCTATTCTCATTCTGAAGGGATTCCTTTCTCTATGTTGGTGCTCAGAGAAACTCTTTACTAAGACCCCTTAACAGGAATTGCCCCTGGGAGCCCAAACTTTCCAAGAAAACTTAGAATGAGAGTTGACTTTAAGTACAGACCCTGCTTTGTAGTTTCCAAAACCCTCTGCACTTACTAGTTAAATGAAAGGATAAATGATTATGACCTCTCATGCCAATTGTTTCTGTAAGCTACTCCCTTACAAACTAACCTGACCAGAGTTCATGCCTTTAAAATCTCTCTTTGCAGCCCAGTGTGGTGGCACATGCCTGTAATCCAGTGTTTGGGAGTCTGAGACCAGAGGATCACAGGTTCAAAGCCAGCTTCTGAAACTTAGTGAGACCCTGTTTCAAAAAAAAAAAAAAAGAAATAGGTCTGTGGTGTAGCTCAGAGGCAAAATACCCTTGGGTTCAATCCCCAGTACCAAACAAATAAACAATCTCATTATGTGCTGGCTCCCCAATCATAGGGGCAGACTACCCTAAGTAGGGTTTCTAAAACATTATTATTGGTGGCTGATCCTAATAAAACCAACTATGGTATATCAGTATTATTTATTCAGTATCTGTTACATGGCAGACATTGTGCTAAAAGGTTTCTATAGGTTTTGTTGTTTACTTTCTCAAAATAGTCCTGAGGGGAACTTCAAGTTTAAGCACTTCAGGTAGCTTTCTCAAGACCACACAACTCGGGTGGGTAGGAAGAGATGAGGATTCAGCCCCAGTTCCGACTCCCCAGGACCTCCCGGAGCACCCGTCTCCTTTCCTGTGCACACTGCCTCTTGCTGGACCCCTCTGTGGTTCTGAGCCAATGAAACTCACATTTGAATTTACTCACCGCTCATCAAAACCAGCCAAAGCTGCTGCGACGGGTCCCTTGGAAATCATCAAGAGGACTGATTAGCCATGTTTTCAGGTAACTCCTCTTCTCGGTTGTGTGTGCTTTCTGGTCCTGCCTAGCATAACAAGTCAGAGTTACATTTTGAGGAATTAGCATCTGCGACTTATCATCTGGGATGATCTTTAGAAGCTCAGTGCATCCTTCTTCTAAAGTGGGAGGAGAGAGCACCCTGTGTACATTTTAATTCTTAATTAGTTAGCTGGCTCCAGGGCCAGACCAAAGAGACTGTGAATTTTGAAGTGACTATTGGAAAGGGCTTAAAAAGGAAAAAGCAAGGTGAATATAAGGAGTTCACATGAATAGTAATCTTTAGCATTTGTGCCGGGCTCTGTGCTAAACATTTCAAATAGTATCCAAGTTAATCCTGGAAAAAGTGCTGTGAAGTTTTTCTCTGCTTCCCGGTGCTACTGTTTTAATCTGGAGTGTCCCCCAAATGTCCATGTGTTAAAGGCATGTTCCCAGAGTGGCACTATTGGGGTGGTGGAGCCTTTAGGGGGTGGGGCTTAGTGGGAGGTTTTTGGTCATGGGGTATACCCTTGAAGGGGGATTTTGGGGACCCCAGTCTCTTCCTCTTTTGCTTCCCAGCCACGAGGTGAGCCGTTTTGCTTGGCCAAGCACTCCCATCATGATATGCTGTCTCACCAGAGGCTCAATCAATTATGGGCTGAAACCTCTAAAACTGGGAGCTAAAATAAACCTTTTTTCATTATAAGTTAAGTATCTCAGGTATTTGTTGCAGTAACCTGAGGCTGACTGATATACCCTCTGTAAAATAGAGGTTAATCCTCTCTAAAGTAGGCATACTATCATATCCTGTACAGAGTTATTGTGAAGACAAATGAGCTAATAGGTGTCAAATGTTCAGCAGGGAACCTGGCACGTAATAGGCCTTCAATACATGTTATTGCTCTTCCGTCCCTTTTACAGATGGGAAAACTGTGGCTTGATTACACTGAATAAGTAGCCCAATGTGGCCTGGTAAGTGGGTAGAACATCCTTGGTTTCAGTCCCCAGTACCACAAAAATAGATAAATTAATTAATAAAGAAAATAAAATATAAAAATTAAGAGCCACCATTTATGGAGAGACCACTTGCAGTCAAGTTTATCATCAAGAGAGTTGAAGGGAGTGGAGATAAACTTTTCTGTGAGAGCCACTGACACTTTCATTAAGTGCTGACCTGCCCACTGAAAAGTTCTGCTTTGATAGATGTCTCCGGTGTGACTCACACAGAAGTCACCCAACTGCCTGCCACAGTCATGTAATCAGGTAACCTTTGTCTGTGACAAGCCCCAGGCTGGCGGATGTTAAAACACAAACAAAAGGAAATGACTTTTTGATTGACATGACTGTTCTGTGGATTGGCCCTACAGATAAAATCGCTCAAAACAAATCAGTTTATGCACAGACACATACTTAGAAAGATTGTATTTGGAAATTTGTGGCAGATGTGATCTTGTCTGGTTTCGCTTTTAAAGTCCTTGGTGTCTTCTATCTTAACGATAAGGGGGAATGCTAAAAAAAGAGTCAGCTATGGGTCTCAGTTTTTAATTACATGAGATCATACTGGAAGTCTGCTAAAAAGCAGCTTTCTGGGTCTCAAAAGCAGAAATTTGGAGTCTATAAGTTTAGGATTAAGCCAAAAGTATTTAAAATATTTAAAACTTTTTTTTTTTTTTCGGTACCGGGGATTGAACGCAGGGGCGTTCTACCTCTGCACTAAGCCCCCGGCCCTATTTTTTTATACTTTATTTTGAAACTGGGTCTCACGAAGTTGCGGAGGGCCTCACTAGGTAGAGAAAGAGAGAGAGAGAGAGACAGGGAGAGAGAGAGAGAGAGCGAGAGAGCTGAGGCTGGCCGCAAACCCGGATCCTCCGGTCTCTGCCTTCCAAAGTACTGGGATTACAAGCGTGCACCACCATGCCTGGCTTTAAAACATTTTTTTTGAAACAGAGCCAAAGGTACCCTTGGGTCTTTGAGAAATCAAAAGATGAAAACAAATTGACATGTGCTTTTACGTTAATAAAAATGAATACATAGACTACGAGTTTCACACATACTCTTTTGAAATGAATGGCTGCCATAAACTGTCTTAGGTAGAATGTATATTCCGAGGGGCAGGCACCGGGCTTTTCACCTTATATTCCTGGTGTTTGATATATTTTGAGTACTGTTGAGGGAATGAAGAGTGGACAAATGGTCATCTTAGGATCTCGCCTTGTTTTAACGTCCTTGGTTTGCTTTGCACTCAGTATATAATCATTAATAGAGGGATTTTACATTAGCACTAATAGTACATATGCAGGTATTACTGAATGAACTATTCCTTAAATAGTCTCCAAATTACAAATTCCCAAATAGTTCTCCCAAACAGAGCAAATGGCTCTTGTCTATGAACTACCACGGTGGAAGAAGGTCCCATTACTCCTGGCCTCAAGATCTCTTCCCTGTCACCTCCACATTTTCCCAATTCACTACCAACTATAGCTACCTTCAGGTACCAGACAGCCTGAGACGACAGAATAACTAAGACCCTGATCCCAACACTGCCCCAACCTTTCCAGGCTGTTCCTGCACTCCTCCTACTTGTCCCCTGACACTTTAGTCCACTAGGACTCCTTGATTTGAAGGTGAATCCCTGATTCAAAGGCAATTCTTTTTTTTTTTTTTTACAGACTAGAATTAAGGAAAATTTTGATTTTATTAGATAACGGAAGGTATACACTACAATGCTTCCACCTGACAATTAGCTCTAGAATTCCTAAAGTCAGGGGTAAAATGTGTCAGAGGAAAAGATTTAGTTTATGAAATGCTTGATAAAGTATATCATTATGGAGAAAGCCAATGTTTTGGTTTCCTTGTGAGTTTACAGGTCTTAATTTCCAAATGCAACTCTGATTTTTAAAGAACTCTGTTTTTAAAATATTTTAAAATATCTTTTTATAAAACATGCGTTATTCAGACTTCTATCACTATAATGAAATACCTGAGATGATCAACTTACAAAGAAAAAGGGTTATTTTTGGGAGATTCTAGTCCAAGACTGATTGGCCCCATTGCTTTGTGCCTGTGGCAAGGCAGCACATCATGTCAGGAGTGAGTGGAAGAGCAAAACAGCTCACTCATCAGCCAGGTAGCAAAAGCAAAAGAGGAAGAGGCTGGAGTCCCACAACCCTCTCTCAAGGGTATACCTGCATTGACCTAAGGATTTCCCATGAGACCCTATCTCCTAACAATTCCTCTACCTCCCAGTATAACCTTACTGGGGACCAAGCCTTTAATACAAGGATATTGGGGCATAACTGTTCAAACCATAGCACCACGTTTAAAAACTACAAAAACTGCATACAAGGCATTTTATACACCACTCCTTGCTTGGGCTCCATCCCCCTGCACCATAGCTCCAAAACTGTCTTCAGGAAAAGACACTTAGTGAACAAGGCTCACCTCTTTCCCAAGGACAGAAGCTCTGCTTTGGCTCCAACTTCGTGACTGCAAACAGTTATTTTATGCTTTTTGATGATTTTATAGTTGTTTAAGGTGGGAGAATAAGTCCAATACTACTTATTCATCATGGCTGAAAACATAAATTTGCTCATGTGGTCTTAGAGCAACACATGTAAAATCTTGCGAGTTATTTTAAAATTGCCATTTATCGCCAGACTTTTAACAGAGCAAAAGCTCAAGGGCAACTTTTTAAGCATTTCATAGATTTTCCTGAGGATTTATCAATTTAATTAAAATCTTATTTGAGAACAGTCAACTGACTTCAATCATCACAGTGAATGATTATTGTAAAATAAAAACTAACAGACCAAAATAAGCCTAAGGTGATCATTATTCCTAAAAGCTTCCATGTAATTGAGTTTTTAAAAATCCAGAATCCATTGTCCTACATAAGCAGTGTTGACCTTGGAAAGTTTATTTTACCAAAAATTAATGTAGATTTAACAGACCACTTTTACGAAGTGTCACCATAATTTCTTTGAGACAATAATGTCCACTGTGCCAACTAGGAATTAAGAACTTCCATAACACATTTCTAATCACTACTCCCAACCAGATTAAATAGTTGGGAGCGAATCCTCCCACCTATTACCTACCTCATGCACCCTCCCATCTACCCAGTAACAAATTATCCCCTTCTCTACAGTGGCAATTTGTAGAGAAATCATCTCCCCTCTCCTATGTCTAGTCTACTTCCAAAACCAATCTTAGGTGCCTCAAAATAAAGGCGTGAATGCAAGAGAATCACTTAGAAATAAAATAGTGAAAGGAGATTAAGGGAGAGAAGTGAAGGAGGAGATTTGATGAAGGAAACAGTTTAAACAATGGTATGCATATATACAAAATTATCAGCAGTAATCTCAATAGTGAGGGGCAGGGTGCAGTGGGGGATCTGGAAGGAAACACACTAACTTCTGTATGTATGTATGTTTCTATTACTCTAATCCTAATTATGATGTACAATTACAATGCACCAATACAACTATATTTAAAAAAACAAAAGAGCAACTTCTTTTTAGAAACATCACTGGTAGACTACATTTGTAAGGATATGCAAACTTCATGTCAGCAAATGGCTCTACCTTATATTGTTGAGGCATTTAGATGAGGAAATTGTTGAGAAATGTGGTAAAGGTGGCACTTCCATTCTGGGGATAATGACTCAGACTTGGTTACATGTTTCAAGACATAGCAACCTCAGTTCCTATGGATTCCCTGGCTTTAAATCCTCACGGCTGTGTGTGCTTATGCGTGTGGGAATGGATCTTGAATAATTCATTACTTCCATCTATGTGTGTATCACAACTGGATGGGCAGAATGTCATATGGAGTGGGGTGGAAGATTCTAGTTATGTTCTCCCTTGTAGAGTTCTAACCTGGGAGTACCTGCACTGGGGGTGGAAACAAACAACCTGTGATCACACATTCCCTGAGCACGTCCACTTCATAACTACTAATCCATTTTCTGAGCTCATTGATGACCAAAGTAGAAAAAAAAATTTGTTTCAACCTAAATTCAAAATAGCCATTTTGAGTACCACACCAAAATAGTTTTTAGGCTATCTAAATCATAGGGTCTATACACCAGTTTCTTTTCTCTTGTTTTTGCAGTATTTCTTCTGGCATTTTCCCTATAGCGTGTATCTGTCTAAATGGCACCCCCCTAAGTCCATGTAAGTGGCATGTATTGATTTGCTGGAAGAAGGGAAATTTCTGAGATGCTCCCCTGTTTCTCTTATTCATTTTTTCCCTACGATGTCCAGCAAAAGGGCTGTTTCTGTTTGTTCTGGAGGACAGTCATAATAGGATAGTTGGATTGCAGGAGCTGTGAAGAGTCACTGTGGGCAGTGGGAAAGCCCTAGGTGAACCTCTAAATAGTGCATGAGCCTGGGCCACTGACTCAGAGGCATGGGATGGTTTCTTCACATGTAAAATGAGGTCTCTGAGGCACCACCAAGCTATAAATTTTCACATTCGAGCCGGAGTCTGTATATTCAAACACAAATCCTAAAGGGTATACTTTCTTCAAATACTATCTCAATGACTAAAAACAAAGGACAGGTGTTTGGTTGTTGCTTTTATCCTTAGCACAAGTACTTAACCTTATTTCATAGATTTTATGATCTTACAAGCTGAATCAAATCAGTCCCATCCCCATCCCAACCCAATGTGCACATTCAGACACTTACACACACATACACATATGTAAAATAAAATATAACCCCTATATAAGTAATAAACATGACTAGATTATAGTGTATTGGTAAGGGAATTAAAAACTGATTAAGAAGAAAATTAATACATATCAGCACAATTAACTTTTTAAAACTTATATAGCTACTTGGGGGGATTACTGGGGATTGAACTCAGGGGCATTTTACCTCTGAGCTATACCCCCAGTCATTTTTATTTTTTATTTTGAAACAGAGTCTCCCTAAATTGCTGAGGGTGGCCTCAAAACTGTGATCCTCCTTTCTCAGTCTCTCAAGTACTGAGATTACAGGCATGTACCACTGTGCCCACCAGCTATCCAGCTGTTCTCTTAAAGAAAAACATCTGTTATCCGTTTTTTGATGATTTACAAAGAAATAACTAACTGAAAATAAAAGCTGGATGTGAGTATGTTCATTTTATATATATGAGAGGAGATGTATACGTAGGAATTGTGTACTTCTCTGTTTATCTATTTTTTAAATACTGCAACTGAGACTGCATTTCAACTCCATTGATAAATAACAGACTTTTGCTCAGAGGCCATTGAAGTGTTAACTACATCTAACATATTATATAAGAAACTTGTGACACTGATATTTGGGTAGATATGAAAAAGCTATAAGTAAAGCAATAAAGGAATAAAATTATCAGATTACTCTCTTGTTACTGGTAGTTGTGCTTTAAATGCAAAATTATACTGAGAAACCTAAGGTGTGGTAGCTCCTGGAAATATGAATGTAAAAAAGTTCCAAAGAGTTCCACAAAATCTTCATCATACGCCATATTGCAATATCCACCCCCCACTTCAGATTAACTAAGACGATTATGTCTTAGGACTAATCAAGCAGCAAAAAAAAAAAAATAAATAAAAGTTCCAAGCACTTTGGAATGGGTCTTTGACAAATTAAAGAGCCTCTCTGTTGGGAAGTTGCTCTCTTTTTAAAAGGAAGCTTGAAGAGGAAGAGACCCATAAATAATGTTCTGAGCATCACTTCTGGCCTCTGAAGGACATTGTACCAGGAATAATAACCTCAGTGGGGAGCACAGAGAGTGGAAAATTATGCACTCTGACTTTTGGGCCAATCTAGGAGGGCTATAAAAATGGGATGTTAGCATAAATATGCACTATTTAAAGTCACTGATCTAGGCTGCATTCAGTGTGGGCCAAACATCCAATCCTTCAGGCTCTTCTGGCTAGTGAGGTCCAACCAGTTTGGAGATCTGAGCATCTCTGTAGCTGCCGGTGGAGGTGCCATTGCTTGACTGTGAAGGAATCTTCATCCTCTTCGCATCTGTAGCACAGCAGTGCTTTGGACTGTTCTGTGAATGGCAAGAGACCGCCTTGGGCTAATTAGGCAATAAAACATGACTGAACTTGCATCAGCAGTGATTAATCGCATCTCAAACTTCTGCTGGGAAACGAGGTGAGCTGAGGATGATGCCCTTGTTCTGAAAATGACTTAAAACTGGCCAAGGCCTGAGGTCCCTCCTCACAGCGGGTCTGAGCTGCAGAGAGATGCTGGTTGACGGCTGTGCCTTTTTAGGTGTGTGCATGCAGGAATTGCAACATGCATGGCTGAGCATCTTGGAACTAGAGTGCATTTGTCACATTGTAGAAACCACACTTCTATTATACTTTCCCTGCACAGTGAGGAGGCTTATGTACATATTAGGCACAAGAAGCAGATGAAAGAAAGCTGCTACAGGGCAGTAGACATTAACTGACATGACCAACTATCACAAGCCAAAAAATAAACAAGGGAAATGAGAGGCAAATTGAGAAGATGAATTTGCAAGAAGCAGAGGTTCACACCTCTGGTAGCAAGATGGTCTATCAAGGCAGAGAATCTTTAATGCATGGCTAACACATTAAAAGTTTATTTTGAAAGCAATAAGAATCTATGAATGCAGTCTGATGAGAGTTACATAGCAGTGTTTCATGGAGATTAGTCTCAGAACAAACAGAGAGCAAGACTGTGAGAGAGAAATGACTATCTTTGTGGGTAGATACTAAATTATAATAATAATGACTGGCAGGTATCAGGTCCCAATACCTGTTCTACAGACTTGACATGCACTTCCTCGTGTAATCTAAAAGAAAAGTAATATTATTAGTTCTATCATGTGAATAAGAAAATCTTGGCAGAGAGGCATTGCTTAACCAAGCAGTGAAGCCCGGACTCAGAGGCACATCTACCACTGTCCGGTGGTCAAGCTCCCGTCCCCATGGAGTGTTCCTGGGAAGAGGAAGTGACATTGTACTTTGATAGCAACTGCTTTAAGTCAAGCCACCATCATCTGCTTAGACTAATGTGGAAACTTCCAACTAATAGTTCTGCTTTTAGCTCCTATATCAACTTAGCATTGCTGCCAAACAAATCACCCCAATATTTAGCTGCTTAAAATGGCAGTTTTAAGCAGCTTCTGAGAGCCAGTTTCTGAGAGCCAGGAGGCCAGGCGTCCTGAGCTGGCTGGTTCTGGGTTGGAGTTGGTGGGGCTATTGGCAGGGGCTACCGTGATCTGAAGACTGGACTGCAGCAGGAGAGTGTGTTCTGTGGTTTGTTTCCTTGCACTGCCCTTGGCAGGAGTTCCCAGCTTCTTGTCAGAAGGTCTTAGTTCCTCATGGCAGGGCAGCTGGCTTCCCCCAGAACAAGTGATTAGAGAGCACATGGCCGAGGCTGCCTCGTCTGCCTTCACCCAGAAATCACACACCATTACTTGCATCAGATGCTCTTCATTAGGAACGAGTCACTGAACGCATCCCACACTCAAGAGAAAGGAAATGACGCTCCCTCCATCTTTTGAAGCGAGTAATGGCAAAGGATCTGAGGACATAGTTTAAAGCCATCACCCTTGCTCCTTAACAGCTCTACTCACTACAGTTACATTAACCTTTTACACACTAATCTGATCATATTTCTATTCTTACTAACCTTCCAATGGCATCCCATTGGTTTGAAGATAAAAACCCCAAGTTTCTGGTCCTACCTGATGTGGCCACTGCCACTGCCCTCCCTGCCAGGGTCATCTCTCATCACTCTCTACCTCTCTGGCTACATTTTCTCGCTTTGTCTTCTTCTATTTTGCCAAATTCCTTTTGTTTCAGGGACATTGCAGGCATTCTTGCTGTGGTATGGAGTGACCTTCCTGCTGCTTGCACTATTCACCTCGGGTCTTGATGGAAAAGGTACTTGCTCAGGGAAGCTCCTCGGACTCATTAGCTGTCGCCAGCTTCCCGGCCACAGGGTCTCCTCGCAGCCTGTACTTCTCATGGGCGGCACTGGTTATGTTTCCAGTGACTGGATCATCTGATTTTTCAGTTATGGCTGCCAGGATCTGTGTCTGTCCTGCTCAACATCAAGCCCTAGTGTGTGATGCAGGGTCTGGCCGGTGTCAGTGCTCAGTAAGTACATCTGTCCTGAACAGGCTGCTAGAAGAGACAATGAGCTGATGGAACAGATACATCTGCTTTGAGACCCACATTAAAGGAGATAAGCAAATGCACTCTTATCTCTAATTTTAAATAAAGACCAAAAGAAAAACACACCATAATGGAATATGCCAGTGATGGGGACACCAGTGGGAGAAGAACAATAGAGGAAGGCAAGGGGGGACCCATGTGACCAGAGCTCTGCTGCTGTGTCTGGGATCCGGCTGGGTCAGTGAAGAGATAGAGTCCAATCTTAGTGCATTAAACTGGAACCACGTGGGTTCTGAAACTTTAGAATGTATCTTCACATCGGGGTGGATCTGCAGGAGGGAGGCTCATTATGCTTAGCAGTTTTATTCTGCTGTCTTGCTCCATCAGCTGCCTGCATCTCTGTTACCCACAATGTGATCTTAAAAGAAATGCACATATGGAGATCTCTGGGCCACAACCTACGGGCAAGAGCATCCCCTAAAGAGAGTCACTTCCCGAGTCTCATCCCCCTCATGAATGTTGCAAGGGGGAGGCTGCTGGATCAGAACTGGCCTGGGATCTGGAGGGTCATTTGCAATAGGAAGAGGCTTCTAAGTGAAGGTTAGAAATGGCCCAGTACTGTTCCTTGTGATGGCAAACCTTTTGCACTCGCAGGGATGAAGATGCCTACCTTTCAGAGTCCATTCACAGAGCCTTGCAAGTAAGGAACAAAATAGCTTGTTGGGAAATGAGTTTGGTCCCAGCAGCACTGCTCTGTGTCTAGAGAGAAGACAAATGAAGCTGTTGCTAAGAATAAAAGCAAGTTCAATGTTTTCTCATTATGGTTCCTCAGGCTTGAGCCCCTTAAAACTTCTTCTGTTGTGTCGAGGCTAGAAAGCTTCTAGCGATCTCACTGAGCCTCTCTAATTGGGGGCTTGCGGTTCATCTGATTTTTCATTAGAAAAATAAACTCATCAGCATTACAGCCTCAGGGATCCGCATGGGACATGTTTATGGAGAATAAGTTTTTGTGTCGATCAGCATTACACAAAGCCCATTACACAAAACCCTGCCCTATCCTCTACAAGCTGTGGTTCCAAATGTCAGCATGTGCTGTTGAGAGCTATACATCATTGCTAGGGAAGACCCACGGGGCCCTGAGAGGGATGTCCCTTCACTCAGCCAGGTAATTTGAGTCAAGAGACATTTAAGAGGATATCCCTCCAAAAAAAATCACAGCCATTCATTTGGATTTAGGCTATAGGAAATACAGTCCCTTAAAAGTAGAAATTTGTGAAGCACCTACTAGCTTACTGTGCGTCCTGATAGGTGACATATACACATGTGTGCATTTGTGTGTATGGTCACACAAATTGTGGCTTAATACCCACAATTATCTATGTGGTGGATGTGACTTTCTTGCTTTGCAGATAGAGCACCGAGACACAGAAACATTAAATGACTAGTCCCAGGTCACATAAGTAAGGGCCGTAGTCAAATGTAAGTTGGGTCTATCTAAATCCAGGGCCTCTCCTTTTCATACCACCATTTCTTAATATAAGTTGCAGTTTTCACAAAAGCTCCTTTAATATTCTCTCCAAATAGGCAGATAGAATAGTGGAAAGGGGGCAATAGAGTAGCCCACTAGGATTTGGTTCCTGTGTCTGCTGCTTCGATGTCCTGGGTAATCTGCTGGGCCATCTTTTTTTCATCAGGAATTAGGTTGGCTGCCCTGCTGAAGGAAGACTCTGGGCACAAGTTGTGCATCAAGCAACCAATATGTCAAGAAGTAAGAAGAAATAATGTTCCACAAGGGTGAGACAGTAGGAAGAGAACTGCATTAATTTCAATTGCTGCCAGAGGAAAGAAAGACATTCTAGCAATTGATACCAAATGCCCATTGTTATGAGACAGAGCACAGGAGCAAGTGACTTCAAGTTATACCTGACCAGATTGATGAATAGAAACCATCAAGTAATTGCCCACTAATAGCAGCTGCCTGAGAGGCATGGGAACATTTGCAAGGAAGTCTCAGTTCCACTCAGCCCCAGCATTTCACAGCACCAGAAAAAAAAAGAACAGACTTTGTGGCTCTATTGGAAGTATCCATCTATCACGTGTAATCACTGTGCTTCAAGGTGGTTGACTTACAGGCATGTCTTAGTTTTTTCCTCTTCTACCTTCTCACAGGTATGTAGAAAACGCAATGAGGAAGGAATAAAATGTAAGAATGCAAAGACAGTGCAACAGGTGTACTCAGTTGTGCTCCTGAAGGCAGGCTAAGGAGCATTTCACTTAGATAGGAGAGAAATGTTTTCACTGGTAAGGTGAGAAATGGGACATACGTAGGTTGTCCGATAAATCCCATATTCACCACAAATTCTGTAAGGTAGAAACCCATTCCTCAATTATTTCTTGCTAAATTGAGGTTTGACTATTCACACTGTTTCTGTATGAATCAAATAAAATGAGTGTTTGAGTTGATCATGACCATAAATCATCTTCCTATAACTGAAATAATTTCCATGTCCTGGGCCAAAATAAACCCCTCCCTCATATTCAGTATGAGGTACATTAGGAGACCATCTACAAATATCTGACCTGCATCTCATTCTAATACATAAGATCTTGTAGACATTTAGTGTAATGTGGCAATGACTAATGGGCATGGGGAGTCTAAATCTGTATGTTTGTCCCAATGTGGGTTTGCCTTAGGAAAGATCCCCCAAATTTTGTGACTTCATACCAAGTTTGTAAACTAATACTGAAAGGCCAAATGGGGCCCACCATGTGCTTTCATGAATAAAATTTTATTAGAAGACCGCCAGACCCAGTTGCTTATATAGTATTTACATCTGCTTTCAAGCTATAAGAGTAGAATAGTTTAGACAAAGAATCACAGTGCTGAAAGTATTTACTGCCTAGCCCTTTACAAAAAAAAAGCCTGTTCTCTTGCTCTAAATTATGCCCAATTCTTCAAATCCTGTTCCATAAACCCAGTAAAATCATCAGTGCTTATTAAGATCATATTATGGGTAAAATGGCTTACTCACTGCTTACTGAATAATCTCAGGCGGAATCTCCCGGGAGCCTTTATTAACAGATCATAACACTGGTTGTTTGCACAGCCCTGAGCTATAGGCTAATGCCCTATAGGATAATGGCCAACACTCCAAAGTTCTAAGTAGCAAATGTTTACTTATCGTTCCTCACCCTCACCCATAGCTGTTGTCTCAGTGTGTTGCAAATTATTGGGCAAATGACTCAGGCCATTTTGTGCTACTGTATCAGAATACCTGAGATTGGGTCATGTATAAAGAAGAGGAATTTATTACCTCACAGTTCTGGGGCTGGGAACTACAAGATCAAGACCCTGGCATCTGGTGAATGCCTTCTTCTTGCTGTGTCCTCACAGGGCAGAAGAGAGAGAACCCACTGCAGTAAGCCATTTTGGGGGGTTGTATCCAAATATTTACTTTTACTTTTTATTTATCTTAATTGTACATATTTATGGGATAGTGTGATAATTTGACACATATGTGTGATGTATGTTGATCAAGTCAGAGTAATTACCATTTCTATCTCTTTAAATATTTATCATTTCTTGGTGTTGAAACCTTTAAATTCCTTTCTTCTAGCTTTATAAAATATGTAACAAATAGTTTTAAACTATAGTCACCCTTCTGTGCTATAGAACACTAGTACTTATTCCTCTTATCCAACTGTATTTTGTCATCCATTATTTTTCCCTCCCTTTCCTAGCCTCTAGTGACCACTAATCTACTTCTTACTTTTTTATATACTTTTATTGGTGCATGGTAATTATACATTACACTGAGGTATAGAATGATAGGAATATAATGTAGTATGTGGGTTTCTGTGCCTGTCTTATTTTGCTTACCTTAATGTCCCACAGTTCCATGCACAAATGGCAGGATCTCACTTTTTTAATGGCTGTAATATTTTTTACATGTACCACAAATTTTTCTGTTTAGTTTTAAAAAATATCTTATGTGTTCTGGATATTAATCCCTTGTTGAATGAATGGCTTGCAAATACTTTCTCCCATTCTGTAGACTGTCCCTTCACTCTTGATTATTTCCTTTGCTATACAGAAGCTCCTTTGTTCTATATGATGCCATTCATTGATTTTTACTTCTATTGCTTGTGCTTCTGGGATCTAATAATAAATTATTGACTATACAGATATCTTGAAGTGTTTCCTCTATGTTTCTTGTAGTATCTTCATGGTTTCAGGTCTTACAATTAGGTCTATGATCCATTTTGAGTTGATTTTTTTTATGTATGGTAAAAGAGCTCAGGTGACTAGCTCCCAAGCCACCAAAGGGAGATTATACCAGGGTAACACAAAGTATCCATCTGCAAAGAATGAGACTAGCAAACCCTTTTAATAGAGGGGGTGACCCATTCTCTAGGGTGGAGTCCTCATGCCCTAACACCTCCCCAAAGGCCCCACCCCTCAATATTATTGCATTAGGCTTAAGCTTTCAGCACATGAATTTGGGGGGGGACACATTCAGAACACAACAGAGGTCTGGATCATGCTGTAACAGCTGAGATTCTGCCTGGGTAAATTAGACTTCTAAGAAACTAACACCTACAGATTTAGCTAAGAATTAGCCCTAACAACCTATTCAGACTTTCAAGTCCCTTAGGCTTAAAAAGGAAAAGAAAGAAAAGAAAACAAAACATTAATTTTCTGGCTTGACAGGGATTTGTTTATAATTATATAAAGGCATTTCTGCTTAAATTCTTTTGGTAATGAAAGTTATTAATAAAAATAAACCAAATACATAAACAACTACAGTTGTCCCTTGGTATCCATGGGACACTGGTTCCAGAAACCCCCTCAGATACAAAATCTGCAGATTTTCATGTCCCTTATATAAAATGTTGTAGTGTTTGCATAGAACCTATCTACATACCTCCATATATACCATCTCGAGATTATTTTTAATACCTAATACAATGTAAATGATATATAAATAGTTGTTATACTGTATTGTTTAGGGAATAGTGACAAGACAAAAAATCTGTACATGTTCAGAACAGATGCATTTTTATGAATATTTTTGATCTGCCATTGGTTTAATTCATCAATGAGGAACCAATGGATACTTCATGTAATGTCAAGAGGGTATATACACATATGTTTGGACTAGTTTATCAGTAAGGGTCCATTATGGTTAGATATAGAATATTCTCTTAAGAGTTCATGTATTAATATTCAGAATCGATATAATTAAGTCATGAGGGTTTAATCTCATCAGTAGATAAATCCATCTTAATGGATCTACTGGGTGGTAACCTACACCAGTGGGGTGTGTCTGGCTCCCTGGGGGTGAGACCTTAGGGATTGTGCTTTTGTCTTTGAATCCCTGTGCTTGCTTGCTATGTCTTGCTTCTGGCCTTCCTAATGTGAGAGCAGAGCGTTGCTCTCTCCCTCTTTCTGCTTCTCACCACCATGCCCTGAGATTCACAGACCACCTGACAAGGACTGAACCCAAAATCTAAAAAAAACCAAAAAAAAAAAACAAAAGAAATAAACAAAACAAAACAAAAACTGTGAGGAAATCAATCTTCTTTTCTAAGTTGTGTGGTCAGGCTTATTGGGTCCGGCAGTGAGAATGTTGACCAAGACAGGGTCCCAGAACTCAGGCAGGAAGATAACCCAAACCCAGGCAATAGCGTTTAAGTGTGACTTGTGGGGAGGCTGTAGCATATTGAGAAGAGCAGGGTGACCACTGGGCACATTCTGCCCTAGTCCACTTTGCATGTCAGTATTTAAAGCCCTAGAACAATTGCTTTTTTGGATGATACCTTCATCACTAGGAAAAGATTTACCCCCAAGCAGGATCTCACCAGTACTTCATTTGATGTCTATCACTGTGCAATGGACACATTTCTCTCTAATATGTTGATTGCACATTAATGAGAAAATTAAGGTTCCTATTTGTTCTCTTAGAAAAAAATACATATTTAAAACTTGGCAAGCTTTCTGGTAGTATTCTACACAGGTTCATGACATTTCCATGAAGCTGTCTATAACACATCACCTATCAACCTCCTTGACACTACCTACACCAAAACATCCCAAAGGCAGTCAGAGGTGAAGGCTCTGGAGTCTAATTAACCTGAAAGTGTCAATTTTTCAAATTCACTCCAGCTTGAAGATTATAGGAAATTTCATATATTCATTAATTCAACAAATATTTATCAAATTTAAGGCACCGTTCAGGATACAAAAATTAGTAAGAATAGGCCCTTCCCTCCAAGCACCTCAAAATTTATCTGTGCCTTAAGAGAGTGCTAATTCCAGCTGTAAATGAGCTGGAAAATCTCTAACAAAAACGATTCAGAGCCTTTTTGTAATTAATCAAATCTAGCTTATCAGAAAATCATTCCCTAGGTGAAAGGATGTTGCTAGAAAGAGATTGCATGCTGTCTTGAAATGGGCGAAATTTTTTTAGCCTATCTTCCTGCTATGCTCAAATTTAAAATTTCTTATTGATTTCCAGGAGCCAGCCAATTTAATGCAAGAGTTTAACGTCATTTTTTAGAAAAAGAATATGGAGCTATTAATAGCCTCTGATAATCCTGAAAGATCAAAGCTCCTAAAAATAGCAATGTCATGTCCATTGTATTATTTGAAGATAAAAAGGGAAAAGTAAAAATTCATAGGCTCTAAATGCAATTAGATCTCAGAACCAAAAACGGTCATTAGTGAAAGAACTTGGGAAATCTGAATGAAGTGTGTAATTTAATTAGAGGTATTGTACCAATGTTAATTTCTTAGCTTTGATAAATGTACCATGACTATGTAAAATGTCATGGTATTAATAAGGGAAATTAAATGAAGACATATATGGGAACTCTGTTTTATTTTTGCAACTCCTCTATAAATCTAAAATTATTTGAAAACAAATCTACTGAATAATAATGAATATCCCAAGTTATTCTGAAAGCTATTTAGCTTTCCTCATGTCTTAGTCTATCTGTAAAAGATGTCAGACGGGAGCATGTGAAGTTGGCCAGATAGATAGGCACTAATAGTGAGTTATGTTTTCCTGATTAAGAACATGCAAATTCAGGCTTCCGGTGGATCTTCCAAACTTGCAATGTCCCTCTCTGCTGTGATATTTAGAGACAAAGTATACAACTCTCTATACAAGTAGAGCTAGAGGGACCCATAGAGGTCTTTTCCCCAATGCTTCTCAATTTATCCATCAACGTTTCCATCATGGCCAACAGGATTCCACTCCAGGGGATTTCTCAGAAGTGACCCACCTACAGATGGAAACTACCTTCCCAGACTCATGGTTTGAACTTCACAGGTTCATGCAGTACATTATGTATTATACTACTTACTTGACTGTTTTACCAAATTTTCCATGTAAAATTGGGGCTCCTAAAAATAATTGATACTTCTAGTGATTGCTTGAAAAAAAAAGTTAGCTGATTATACTGACCCAAGGGTATCATTCAATCTTTGGCACAGCAAGGTGAGATTTGGTGGAGAGCAGAAAGAAGCTGGCTGTAATTTCAGAAGGATAGAGCTTGTGGCCAAATACAATTGATGCCAATTGTCCAAGATCTCTATCAACTGAGTGAAAACCAACCACTGCTACGCATGAGTCTTAGGCATGTGGAAAAACACTCTCACTTCCCCCAGGCACAGGGTCCTTTGGTCAGAGTCAAGGAAGCTTTCATCCCAGTGGAGGCAATATGGAAACAAGTCAGCCTGTCTGAAAAACAGAATGAAAATTTAGCAGAGTCATCCAGTTCCCGGATAGATCTAGAAATGACATTGCATCAGATCTTCAAATCTCAAGCTTCTAAGACACTACGCAGATGCGTTCAGTGGGGCATATTAATAAAATTTCTAAGAGATTTTGGTAATGTGGTGCTATGACACTTTAGAATTGTCATTTGTCTCATATTTTGTCAAAGATAAGAGTGTTTCCTCTATTTCTCCACTGATGTCCTTGTGAATTCATTCTTACACCTATTTTTTAGAAATTGAAAAATCTACTTTGCCAAGCTTATAATTTACTCACTTCCATGGGTTACAAACATCCAGAATTGTCTTTCTTTTTCCAATCCTAGTACAGTTGAAAGGAAATTGCTAAATTTACCTATCGTCAGTATTTGTGGAATATTAATGCATTGAATTTTTTCCTCTGGGGTTCTCTTGAGTTCGTAGGGAAAGAAATGTGAATTTTAATAAGATCATGTCATATAGAAGGCATGACAATTTTCAACATTTTATGCTATTAGGGAGAGTTTATTATTTCGCATAGTATAATATCTCAAATTGCATTTGGAAGGCATAAATTTACTTTGATTTTTATTTTTTATTTTTTATTTTTTATTTTTTTATTATTATTATTTTTTTTGCGGTACCAGGGATTGAACCCAGGGGCGTTCTACCTCCGCGCTACACCCCGGCCCTATTGTTTTTTTTACTTTATTTTGAAACTGGGTCTCACGAAGTTGCAGAGGGCCTCACTAAGGAGAGAGACAGGGAGAGAGAGCGAGAGAGCTGAGGCTGGCCGTGAACCCAGATCCTTCGGTCTCCGCCTCCCAAAGTACTGGGATGACAAGCGTGTGCCACCATGCCCGGCTACTTTGATTTTTAATAGTCAGCCCACAAAAGATAACAGTGTACCTTCTGGAATCTGAAAGTGGGGGAAAAATATCCCAATAACAGAAAATTGAAGCTAAACCATAAGACATCAACTTTATTTTATAGTCCAAATATCCTTTCTCCCCTCTGCCATCCAAATATCCCTATCAAATCATGGTAGATTGTTGGTTATCAAATAGCTTATAAAAGATCTTAGTGTTTGTCTTAGTCCATTTAGGCTGCTTTAACAAAGTACCTTAGACTGGATGGGTTATAAACAACAGAAGTTTATCTCTCACAGTTCTGGAGGCTGGAAGTCCAAGATCAAGGTGTCAGTAGATTTGTGTCTGGGAAGGGCTGCTTTCTTTTTAGACATCTTTCCACTATAAATCTAATCTATTTCCTTCAAAAGATGTAGGGCTTTATATACTTAATGCAGTTTATTTCTAAAGCATCAAAGTCAATATTATCAAATATTGTACATTCTGCTTCACAGTATTTCTTTTATAGTATTTATATTACCTCATTTGATATTCATGAGCTTTTAAATAGACCTCAGTCAAGTAGCCACTTATTCAACAAATATATATTAAAAAGCCTATGAGCCAGGTGTGGTGGCACACATCTGTAATCCCAGTACTTGGGAGGCTGAGACAGGAGGATCACAGGTTAGAGGTCAGCCTCAGCAAGTAATGAGACTCTCATTAACCTAGCAAAAACCTGTTTAAAAATAAAAATAAAATAGGGTTGGGGTGTAGCTTGGAGGTAGAATGCCCCTGGGTTCCATCCCCAGTACCCTCCCTTCCCTCAAAAAAAAAAAGATGAAATGCCAGAAGAAAGGCCAGTGATAAAAGGCCAACAATTTGGGTTGATCTGTGGAAAATAGATATAGAATGCAAGAGGGTATGGGGTCGAAGAGTTAGAAAGCTGTTACGGTATAGATAGGAAATGATCATAGCATGAACTAGAGTGGTATTGGTGGTGTTGGTGAAGAAAGAGAAGGGAGGCAGATTGAGAGATGTTTAGGATGTAAAACCTACAGTCCAGGTCTGTGTATGTGATTTGGGGTTTGGGCAGGATTTAATTTCCAAAGTGGGTGGTGTCACGGAACTCCTAGTTTTCTGGGTTTGAACTAGAAGGATAAAGGTGCTATTCATGAAATTAGAATATAGTGGAAGAAGCTGGGCGTGGTGGTGCATGCCCGTAATCCCAGTACTTGGGAGGCTGAGACTAGAGGATCACAGGTTTGCGGCCAGCCTCGGCTACTTAGTGAGGCCCTCTGCAACTTAGTGAGACCCTGTTTCAAAAATAAAGAGTAAAATAGGGCTGGGGGTATAGCTCGGGGGTAGAATGCCCCTGGGTTCAATCCCCAGTACCACACACAAAAAAAGAATATAGTAGAAGAGAACATTTGCAAGAAGAAAAGCATGAGTTTGGCTTTAAGAGGTTGAGTTTGAGGGATACCTGCATGACCTCAAAGAAGAGAGCAAATAGGCAGTGAGTCAGAGGAGTGGCCTGTGCTGGAATATAAACCTGGGAGTTGTCAGCCTGTGGCTGTTAATGCCCTGAAAACAACTGTGGTCATCTGATATGAGGCTGTAGGATAAGAGTCCTTAGGACAGTGCTTTTCAGAGAAGAAACCATCAAAAGACACCGAGAAGGTGTGGTTACAGAGCTAAAAGGCATCCCAGGACATTGTGATTAAACAGATGCTCTAAACACAGGAGTCATAAAACAGGTTTCTTTTATAAAAAAAAATACAGATTTATGAGCCAGCCGTGGTGGCCGCCTGCCTGTAATCCCAGTACTTGGGAGGCTGAGACCAGAGGATCCGGGTTCGCGGCCAGCCTCAGCAACTTAGTGAGGCCATCTGCAACTTAGTGAGACCCTGTTTCAAAATAAAAATAAAATCAGGCTGGGGGTGTATCTTGGAGATAGAATGCCCCTAGGATAAATCCCCAGTATCACACAAAAAGTTTTTTAAATAAAATAGGAGCCGGGAGTGGTGGAGCACATTTGTAATCCCAGGAGGCTGAGACAGGAGGATCACAGGTTCGTGACCAGCCTCAGCTACTTAGTGAGGCCCTCCGCATCTTAGTGAGACCCAGTTTCAAAATAAAGAATAAAAAATAGGGCTGGGGATGTAGTTCGGAAGTAAAGTATCCCTGGGTTCAATCCCCAGTTCCACAATAAATAAATAAATAAATAAATAAATAAATAAATAAAATAGGGCTGGGGGTATAGCTCAGAGGTAAAATGCCTCTGGGTTCAATCCCCAGTAACCACCCCCGCAAATAGATATGTATTTATTATGTATCCATATATACTTATATATAAATATATATATTTACATAATATATTTATTATGTATTATATTTATTATATATCTCTATATATATTCACATAATATACTTATATTTATTTTACATATAATATATATTTTTATGAATTTGCACTTAAAAGCTATTCTTTGGTGACATAAATGTCAGGCTAGCTGAAGGAACGGATGGAGAGTGAAGGAGCTAAAGTATTAATGTGGTAGGCACCCTCCCAAGTGCTTTATAGACATAATCCTATTTAATCTCACAGTAATGTTTATAGATGAGGAAACTAAAGTTCACAGAAGAAAAGACAAGATGTCCTGCTACTCACTGAGGCAGCAGAGCTAGAACTCAACACACAATGGTGAAGATACCTGATTGCATTTGGTTGTTGATAAGACACACATTTTTTACATATGCGTAAAATTCTTCCTCAAAATAAAAATGCAAATGACTCAAAATATTAAAATACCAAATTTTTTTAAAAAAGCACATAGTCTTTATTTTTCGATGTTGCTTATTTTATTTTATTACTAATACATGGACATACTTAAAAAGGATTACTATAAAAATACCTGAGCCCTGCCCTATCCCCACAGTATTTCTCCTCTGCTAAGAAATTACTTTTAATTCTTTTAGTTGTATGATGGCTCTTGGTTATATTGTTGTATTTATTTTCATATTTTTAAATATATGCTTATGCTTTTGTTCCTGCATTTATAATTTTTGGATAGTTACTTCCTTTTATCAGTATATAACCCCATTACTCGAGCCCACTTCCCCTTATCTTCCCACTCAATCTAATTATGTCATGGTTTTGGTTCTAGGAAACCATGTTACACATTAATACAACTTTATAAATATTGCTCTTTAGAGACAAATATTGTATTATATTTATATTTTCTCAAGTTAATAATTGCCTCATTTTAACTTGAATAATTTTTTATAAACCTACCCTTAATTTCCTGCTCCTAATTACCTCATTAGTGTAATCATAAACCAATCACTAGTTGTTTCAAAATGCTCAAATTCATCAACTAAGTCCTCCCATTTCTCAGCATTTTTGTGCTTAGTTATGAATATATTCTTCCTCCATCTTCTTTCTGTCTTCTGGCTTCCTCTGGAGGTGGGTCCTCCTCATTGGCTCTCATCCCCAACCTTTTGCAAAACTGAATAGATTGTCAGAGGATGGAAAGTGATATGATACCTGTTCCAGGTCATTGGATTCCTCAACTGTGAAATGTAAGGGGTGATTCCTAAGGAAGGCAGGTGAATGAGGAACACAGAGATCCTATTTGCACCTTGAATTTAGCTTAAGAGGCCACCATTTGCCACCGAGGCTGTTGAAGTGTTGCCACATCGGTCTCAACAGTCTCTGCTATGTTGATTTACGGCAATAACTTAACAACTTTCTTCTCTTCCTCCTCCTCCTCCTCTTTTTCTTCCTTCTCCTCCTTCTTCATCTTTTGTAGTACCGGGGATTGAACCCAGGGACATTCTACCACCGAGCTACACCCCCAGCCTTTTTTATTTTTGTTTTGAAACAGGGTCTCACTAAGATTGTTGAGAGTTTCACTATGTTACTGAGGCTGTCCTTGAAACTGCAATCCTCCTGTCTCAGCCTCCCAAGAAATGGAATGACAGGCGTGCACCACCATGCCTGACTAATAAGCTAGTTTTCTATTAGGATCCTTCCTTCAGAAAACCAGTGCCATAATTATTCTTAGTTATAGAAGTATTCAAGTGAAGTCTGATTTCAAGAAAATCTATAAACTCTCTATATTATTAATCTTGTGTTAAACCAAATAATTCCTTAAAATGTAACTTATGTTCATTAAGTTATTTTCCCAGTTTTTAATGAACATTATTAAATATTTTATGAGCAATGGCTATCACTATGTCAGAAATATAATAACATAAGGGAATTTCATATCCATTCTTAGGAGAACAAACAGTAAGTTACAGAGCAAGATGAATGAGTTTATAGTCACTAATAATCTATCTTTACAAGAGTACTGATGTTTTAGAAAATCACATAATCCTAAATATGTACAATTGAAAATTAGATCTCTTCAAATATATTGATAGATTGCTGAACCTAATTTTCACTTTCTGTAATGGAGATCTAAACTGGATTTTATAAAGGGCCATGTAATTTTACGCTAATGATAAACTTATTTCTGTTTAAGGATAGCACATAAACCACAGAGTGGCAAGTGATGAAGATCCTATGTGTCAGTGACCTTTCTGTCACTGTGAAAAAAAAAATACCTGAGAGAATCAACTTCCAGGGAGGAAGGTTTATTTTGGCTCACAGTTTCAGAAGTTCCAGTACATGGTGGCTTAGCCTCGTTGCTTTGAACCTGTGGTGTCATAGTGCATCATGGCAGGAGTGCCTGGAAGAGGTGGTCTATTTACCTCATGGCAACTGAGAAGCAAACAGAGAGGAAGAGAAGGGGCTGGGCCCCTATATCCCATTCCAGGGTATGCCTCCAACAATCCAATTTCCTTCCACTAGGCTCCACCTTCTGAAGGTTCTACCACCTCCCAATAGAGCCCCTGGCTTGGAACCAAGCCTTCAATACATGGACCTTTGGGGGACACTCATCTAAACCGTAGCACCCTACAAGTTATAAGATCTTTGCTGGTTGGGTTCCACTAGAAGTCCCTGGCCCACCCATTGATTAGGTCAGTTATTCTCAAGGTGAGGTCTCAGGGTCAACACCTTCAGAATCACTGAAGCATTGGTTAGAAATGCAAATTCTTAGGCCCTAACCTTGGATCTATTAAATCAGAAATTCTGTAAGTGAGCCCAGCACTCTGGATTAGTGTGGAGTTGATCTCAAACTTCAGCATGCGTCAGAATCAACTGGACTTCTTAGAACACAATTGCTGGGCTCCATCCCTAATTCCAGGTTCCCAGATAACACTGATGCTTCTGGTCAGAGGACTACACTTTCCAAGCTAACGGCCTAGGGAAATCGAACATCATGAGAGTTAAATGGAGAACTATATGGGATTTGACTATCTTCACCCTCTGATGCTTTGGTTTGGGAGACTTTATCTGATTTCCTTTGAAGTATGTATATAGAAGGAAGAGAAGGGGGGATTTGCTCTCTCAACAAACATTTATTGATGCCTAATTTGTGGCAAGCACAAACAGAAAGGACCAGACTCTTGGACTTTACATATTAATGGGGAAACAACTATATACAGCTAAGTTAAATTTTAGCTATGGTTGCTTTACATACATGCTTTTTTTTTAATTGGTATTGGAGATTGAACCCAGGAGCAATCTACCTCTGAGCTACACCCCCATATCTTTTTAATTTTTATTTTGAAACAGGGTCTCTTCTTGTTAAGTTGTTAAGGCTGGCCTTGAACTTGAGAGTCATTTGTCTCAGCCTCCCAAGTACTAGGATTGCAGACCTGTGTCACCACACCCAATTTGTTTTACACGCTTTAAAGTGCTAAAAGAAATAAGTACTATGCTAATAAAAGGCCCAATAGAGGAACTAAGCAACCCAATTCTGTAAGATAAATTCCCACATTGAGCTCACTGGGCTCAAATCAAGATGTCAGCAGGACTTCCTTCCTTCCTGGAGGTTCTAGAAAAGAATATGTTTCCTTGTCCTTTCCAGCTTCTAGAAGTTTCTCTTCTTTCTTTGCTCATGGTCCTCTTCCTCTATGTTCAATTCCAGCAACACTGGAAACCCTCGTGTCCTGTTTCTTCCCCATGGTCATATCATCCTCTGACTATCCTCTTCTACCTCCCTCCTTCCACTTTTAAGGACCCTTCTCATCACTTTGGCACACCTGGAACATCCTGGCTAATCTCCCTATTTTAAGGTCAGCTGAGCAACAGTTTTAGTACCATCAGCAACCCTAATCACCCTTTGCAGTGTACACAGTCATTGGTTCTGGAGACTAGGACACAAACATCTAGGGTGGATAACATTCTACCAACTGAAGATGATACTAATTTGACAGAGTTAAAAGAAGGTAAGAGCATTCCAATCATGTGTTGCTTCACAAACAACATGTGTGGAGACCCAGGAAATGACAAAAGCAAGACATTTAATAAGATGAGCAAAGGTCAGTTGGACCTGAGCAAGAGTGTGACAAAGAACATGGGAAACGACGAGGATGGTGACTAAGAGCGAGGTGTCCAGAAGAAAGAAATTTGCAAACAAAGTAAGATTATAATTTTGGCAAATAAAAATAATAATAACTCAGCAATAGCATGCTCAAATCATATGAAAGCAATATACTCTAAAACTTTTGAGTAATGTGTAGACATATCCAAGCCTCAAGTAGAAAGTGAATATTTCCCTTTGTCATAATGATTCATGTGTTTCTGAGAATGCTCAAAGTTATACTCAGGATTCTTAGATTTTTGTCAAAAATATCAATGGAAGAAAGGTCACTGTTCTTGAAGGCTATATACCAGGTGGGGTTCTTTCAGTAGGAGATATAAAGGTTTCCACATCATCTTTCTTATCAGGGCAATAGTTTAATCTATTTGACATGATAATTCATAAAGGATTATTATTATTATCACCAAATATCCCCTGAAAATTGTAATGCATAAATTCTTTTTTTTTAACCACAGGCATGTATTAACATTTTATTGGGGGGGGGAATAAAAATGGTTGATTCTTCAAAATGCACAGATGATATTTGACTGGGAAATTACCTAGCAAGAGTAACTAATTCTCTAAAAGGATGAAGTGACCAAGACTTAACATTTTTTAATGATGAAATAAGCAGCCGGGTGTGGTGGCGCACGCTTGTAATCCCAGTACTTTGGGAGGCAGAGACTGGAGGATCCGGGTTCGCGGCCAGCCTCAGCTCTCTCTCTCTCTCTCTCTCCCTGTCTCTCTCTCTCTCCTTAGTGAGGCCCTCCGCAACTTCGTGAGACCCGGTTTCAAAATAGAGTATAAAAAATAGGGCCGGGGATGTAGCACGGAGGTAGAACGCCCCTGGGTTCAATCCCCGGT
>PVJS01004081.1:0-71259 GCA_004027185.1 Glis glis
AGCCGGGCGTGGTGGCGCACGCTTGTAATCCCAGTACTTTGGGAGGCGGAGACCGGAGGATCCGGGTTCGCGGCCAGCCTCAGCTCTCGCTCTGTCTCTCTGTCTCTCTCTCTCTCTCTCCTTAGTGAGGCCCTCCGCAACCTCGTGAGACCCGGTTTCAAAATAAAGCATAAAAAATAGGGCCGGGGACGTAGCGCGGAGGTAGAACGCCCCTGCGTTCAATCCCCGGTACTGCAAAAAAAAAAAAAAATATATATATATATATATATCAGTTGACTGTATCTTTATATGCAGAGTATAGGTCAAACCCTTAATTAAAAAAATGGTGTGAAACCATTTTGTCACCAGTATTCTATCGATAACATTACTTTTTAGAGTTTACTGAGTTATGTTTGGTGGTATACTTGGCATATTGAGGCTTCAGAGCTCTTGAATGCTTTCTGTGAAGACACTTCTCAGGAAATGTTTGGAAGCAAGCGATGTTTTCCCTTTATTCTGGGGTGGACAGCTGCATCTCTGCAGGCTGATAAAATTCACCACCCACGATTGATTGCTTCTTACCTCCCTCAACTTGCTTTCTGGCATTTTCTGCCTATTCCTGAAGGCTGGGAGGACAACATTTTGGGTTGGGCGAGGTCTTCCAGGACATAACACTGGAAGGGTTGATTGCTTCTTACCTCCCTAAACTTGCTTTCTGGACATTTTATGTTTATTCTTGGAAGCTGTGAGAATATTTTGGGTTGGGAGAGGTCTTCTAGGACATAACACTACATGTTGGGATAACTTGAACTTTTTATTTGTCGTATTTGGATGATTAGTTATTTATGATAGATCCATCAATAGTAGGATGCTCAGGGATCTAAATTTAGACATATTTTCTACTAAACTCATATAAGTAAAGCAATATAGGGCCCTTAGAATCTTTAATCTGTTTTTAAAGAAAAAAAAACAACTATCTTATTAGATAACAAGACATAGATACCTTGATAGTGTGCAAGCTTTCATGAGTATAGATAGTTACAAGATGCTGCCCACATGATTTTCATTTTCCTTAACATTGATGAATATATAGAAATTCATGTAAATAAAGCTAAATAACCACGTGTGACGGGTGGCTACCATATTGAACAGTGTAGCCTTAATCATTCACAACTGTTATTTGGTGAGTGGACATCAGTGAGAGAGATATTTTCTCAAATGCTGCTTTGTAGTGTCATGAACCTTTTAAGGTAGTTGGCTGGTTGTCTGGACGGGGATCTACTTTGTCTTTCCTCTGCCAGGCAGCGGTGGTCAGAGCTTTCAAACCCAGGGTCTCCTAAGAAATACATTTAACAGTGGAATTTGGAGTTTAGTTTGGAGTTCCAAACAGTTTAGTTTGGAGTTCATTCCTGAGTTGTTCCCAAAGAGCCTCAACTCAACCATCAAAACAAATGTATAACCCACCAAAGACCAAGAGAAACAAGAGAAAGGTTACACCAGCCCATGTTAGTGCCACGTTTGTTTTAGGGTGTTTCCCTTGGAGACAGATTTTCTAGAAGAATAAAACTCCCAGGGCTGGGTATATCTCCAGGGCTGCCTGCCATGTTCAGTCCTCCTTGAGACCTTCGGATACCTGGGTATAAAGCAAGAATCCCATAAGGAATTTAACCGTTGAGCTAGACAACCTGCAGTGGTGTGGCCTGACCCGACGGTGAGTGGAATGTTTCTTTAGAAGGATGACTGCCTCCTGGGGCTCCCGCGCAGCTGTGAGGTAGAAACAGTTAACACTTTTGGTGTTCAGGCATAGACAAAATTAGTAGAGCATAACGGAAGAGAAATTGCAAAGCAGTTACTGATCCAAAACAACTAAACATGGCATATGCAGAATTAAAACGCATTCATGATGGCAGTGAACACAGTTGGTGACCTATGCTTGTGTGTCATTTGAAAAGGGCCCGAAGTTCCAATTCAGAATAAATGGAAAGTGTTCCCATTAAGATCAGGCACACATCACCCACATCGGGTGGTTTTTAGAGTTGCAAGTTTCTCATCAGTATCAGCCTATTCGCCACACATCTGGTAAAACCCAGGGTCTCCTAGGAAATACATTTAACAGTGGAATTTGGCATTTACCCTGGTAGGGCCACAACTGAAATGTTTTAGCTGAGAATATTCATTATCTCATGAAGAAATCTGTCAAACAGAGATGCTATTCTGCTTTGTTTCTCAGTCAATACAATATAGATGTTCCTGTGAATGATTTGTGCTTAAGGGTTATATATTTTACATTTTATAGGCATTGGGGCACAATCTCTATACTTTTTTTTTCTTTTGGTACTTGGGATTGAATCCAGGGGAGTTCTACCTCTGAGCCACACCTCCAACCCTTTTAATTTTTTTTTTTTTTGAGACAGAGTCTCTCTAAGTTGCTGAGGATCTCTAATTTGCTGAGGCTGGACTCAAACCTGTCTCAGCCTCCCAAGTACTGGAATTATAGGCATGCACCACCATCCTAGCTCGCATTATATCTTTAAATCGTCTTCATTAAAGTACAGTGAAATTAGCAGCTCAAGTAAGTATGGTATTCCCTTTCCTTATTTTTGATTCTGAGTTCTGTATACATTATTTTCCACGTTTTTGTGTCAGTGCTTTAGAGTTAAGGGGAAAGACCTCATCCTGAGTCTTTGGCAAACCTTCCCTCTGGTGCAAGGCTCCTTTTTCAACCCCCTTCACATTGCAAATTATTCACTGAAAAAGTTAATAAGGTGGAATTGGTATTTATTTAAGTGTATGTGTTTCAATTTTGCTCTAGAAATGAGGTATCACTCTTCCATATGGGCACCTGCTATTTAAAAAAAATTTTTTTTTTCCAAAAAGCAATGACTTGCTGCCTCCTGAGTTTCAAAGCCTGGGTCATTGTTATACAGATCAAGCCAGAAAATCTTATAATTATAGCAAATCCATTTGGGGCAGTCTGTAGACTGGCACTGTTAATTGTAATACCTTCAAAATAGAACTTTACTTGACCGTTATTTGTGTATACATTTTTGACAATATATATTTTGAAAGTCAGAGGAAAGCATTGGGGTTGATGTTTTTCTTTTTTCTTTTTTTAATATTTGGTATATATTTATTGAAAAAGTTTAACATAAATAAGCAATATAAAAACAAAAGTCCTTTTTATAATAGCCATGGATGTGTGCCCCTGAGGGCTCTTTCAAGCAGGAATCTGCAGGAGGGGGGAGTATAGTTAGTTTTGCACCTGGGAACTGCCACAGTATTTACATGGAGGACATGCTTTCTCTTCCTGGGATGCTTCAAGCCAATGGCTAAGCAGAGTGGGGCTACCACAGCTGGAGCATTTGTGCATTTTGTGCCCAACACGGGGCTTCTCTAGTGGGCAATCTTCGTCCTCGGCTCCCCATCAGTCTGGCTCAGACTTTCTCAGAGAAGTGCTGCAGTTTGAGGCTCTTCCTACCTGGTCCTCTTTCCTTCCTCTTTTATAGGTATCAGACCCGTGTTGCAGTCTGAAGGCTCTGCCCCCCACCTAATCCTGCTCCTTCCCTCCTTGACCCATCATAGATGTTGCCCCAGGAAGTCTGTCCAATATGTGTGTGTGTGTGTGTGTGTGTGTGTGTGTGTGTGTGTGTGTTACAGGAGATTGAATCCAGGGACATTTTACCACCAAGCTACACCCCTAGCCCTTTTTATTTTTTATTTTGAAACAAGGTCTTGCTAAGTTGCTAAGGCTAGCCTTAAACCTGTGATCCTCCTGTCTCAGTCACCCAAGTACTGGGATTACAGGCGTGTGCCATCACACCCGGCTCTCTTATACTTCTAATTACTTCTTAACATTTGCTTTTCAGAGGACCTTTAATGATACACCTTTCTGCCTCTACCCAAATTCCCCAGAAGTCAGCACAGATTTACTTCATTTATTGTATTGACTGTAGAACATTTCTTTTATGGCCATATCATAACTGACTTAGTTAATCTTCCCACTGGCAGATATTTAAATAGTTAGCTTGTTTCCGGTCTTATATGATTACAAGTTAGGCATGTACATTTTTCTTTGTATAATTGTAAATGTCTATCTCCAGTACAAAATTCTAGGAGTGGAATGTCTTGGTCAAAGATAGGTGCACTTTAAAATTTGAAGATATTATTAGTCTTCAAGACATTTTTATCAGTCTACAGGACCCATCTATAGAATGAGAGTTTCTGTTTTCCCAACATACTAATAACATTGGTTATTATCAACTTTAAAAATTTAAGTCACTCTGCTAGATATATATTGGTATCTCATTATCATTGATAGCTAAAGCATAATTTCATATGTCAATTTGTAAACTCATGATTCATATCTTATATCTATTTTTCTTTTAGGTTATTGCCCTTTCTTTGAGGATATGCAAGGGCTTTTTATATTTTAGACAAAGCATTTTATGCCTGTTACCTATATGCCAATTGTCCTCCAAGTTTGAGAAGTGTGCTTGGAGTTTCTTTTTGTCCTCTGCTGTGAATAAGTTCTACAGTTTTATCTTTGCCACGAGACAAAAGCACTCATAATTCTGAGAAATTTGCTTACACTTTTGCAAACTATGAATAAAGAGAAAATACTTCTCAAAATCCATTTATTATGATAAGGATTCAAAATGGGATCAAATAAACTAACTGGAGGCTAGAACTATGTACAAAACCACCATCTGGCTAGATATATTGAGACAAAGAAAAATTATGGTATTACACTTTCAGGTTCCACCTTAGGGTATAGAGATGCTATTCTAAAATGCTGGCTTTCGAAGTTTCTTTGCTTCTAGCATTTCTATAATGAGCTTAAAAATAGGCCAAATATTTCAATGGTTTTTTTAAAAAATTTTTCTAGATGATTCCCCTTTACATATATCCTGTTAAAATAGCTTCTAGTTATTTAAGGAATTGTCATAGTGACCTGGAAGTCAAAATTGCCAGATATTGAATTAGGATGGTCAAAAGAAGCAGACGACATGGTATACTATCTTCTCATTCTACCTAGGCATTATTGGAAGGAACCCAAATTTATAAACGTAAGAACTTTGGGGGCATAAATATAAGTGTGGGGGCAAGGAAAATAGAAGAATTCTCACACTGTCCAAATACTATCCTTTAAAATTATATAAACATGTGGCTATTGCCTTTAAAATTCTGTTACCGCAACCCATATAACAGCGATAGTAGTACCATTCATTCAGTCATGAAGAAGGCCTCAAAATTTCTACACATTTACCAATCTTTTCAACAAAAGGAAAAAATAGCAAGATGAAAATTCTAGAACCCTCACACTCATACACATATACAACATGCCAAAATGACAACCTGTGCGTGCACAAAGAATTAAAAAAATTGCACTTTACTCAGACGAGGAATTGTTCTTACTGAAGAAATCTGAACTTACCTCCTTGTTCATCCAACATAACCAAAGTCCTGATACCAGCATCTTTACTCTATATTCCAATAATGGTAGCAAAGTTGAAAAGGAGTTAGAGAGAGAAAAGAGAGAAAGAGATATCAGTAAGGGGATGATTAGCCCTAGAAATGGAAAATGAAGGAGGACCAAGGAAAAAAGGGAGGAGATATGGTGAGAACATTAAGGGGTTGGGGATGGACTCACAGGAATGCATAACCTGTGGACTCACTCTATCAGTGATTCTCAGGGGTAGAAGGAGGGGATGTAGCACAAGCTTCATAGGGTAGGGCTGGGGATGGAGTTTCCAATACATCAAGTATGTATTGGAATACACATACTTAATATTACTTTATTAATTTTATACCTGAAATATAATAGTTTTTATAGTTTTAATAGTTTCTATAGTTTTCATAACACCAACCACAGAAAGGAAATCTTTCAAAATTTTCTGGACTGTATTTTCTTCTCTGGCATGATCTATTAGAAAGTCCCCATTTGTGAACCGGGGAGGGATGACCCATGAGGAAAGGTGTGTACGAGTCTTAAGGGCGAGATGTTTATCAGAGATCATGGCTTCACAAAGGTTGAGACGCACAGCTCAGAAGGAAATTTATCTTCCTATTTTCTCTCTATGGAGAGAAGTTCTGCAAGATTTAGAAAAGGGAACAAGATCAGAAATAAGGGCTCTTTATTCTGAAATCTAAAATTCTGCACAATGATATAGTGTGGGAAAATAACTCTTCTCTGAGCTTACTGCAGGTTCCTGTGTTACGAGGGAAGTCTTTCAAAGTCACTCCTCATTCCACTCCTTATTATCCAAAGAAACCAATATCACCTGAATTATTGGGATGAGGGGAGTGGGAGTTAGTGGGCAGGGGAGAAGGAACAAAGATATTCCTATTACTCATACTTAGGAATCACTATTTCTAGGAATTCTAACCAGTTAAGTAAAGACTTTGCATTTTACAGGGTGACTGTTAATGAATATAAAATGGCATTACCTACAGTTTGGGTTAATTGGCTTTTCAAGGAAAGCTTGTAGAGACTCACAGAATGAATTCTAAAATGAGACATCTCTCATAGCCCCATTTCTTTTCCACTAATTTACTTAGAACTCAGAAAGAGAGATGTTAGTGGAGGCCAATAATTAAATTCTGGTCATGCTTCTAAAAAGTCAAATGAAATGCTGCAAATACTTCCTGTGAGCAGTTATAAATTCACCATTAGAGAGTGGTGCGGTCAACTCTCCAGGACACAAAAATTCTTTGTGTACTACGCTGCTTCTGAACACGCTTTGACAGAGCTTGTGGCTAAGTCAGGGCGTAGTGTGGACAGTGACAGCCCACGGTGACTTCCAGAGTCTTCATTGAGAGCACAAATTCTGGAGCCAGAATCCAGATTGGAATGTTGGTGATTTCATTTCCTAGCTGCAGGACCTCAGGCAAGTGTCCTAATTGCTCTGTGTCTCAGTTCTCTCATTTATAATACAGCAATAATGATAGCTTATACCTCATTGAGTTCTTATGTAAATTCAATGAATTAATATGTGAACTGTGCTGGAATGGAGCTTGGCCTATGGTTAGCATGACATGAAGTCTTTACAAAATAAATATATTCATAAAATACATCTATAGTAGGATATCTAGGCAAACTAAAAATATCGTCATTACCTTCTATTGTCAGAAGCTTCTAGAACCACTCAAACTTTAACATGCATATAAATTCACTGCATAGGAATCGTCTTGTTAAAATTCAGATTCTGATTCAGGAGCACTGGGACAGCGTCTGACATTCTGCATTTCTAACAAGCTCTCTGGTGCATGCTACAGGTGCAAGGACATCTTGAGCAGCAAGATTATAGACCACAAATGGCATTTCAAAGTCTATTCCTTAAATGCGTTATAAATGGACTTTTGTCTATAATAGCCTGAATTTTAATGATTTTATTTTGCCCTTTTTTGCATATTTTAGCCATTGCTTATGAGACAAAATTACAAAAAGCAGATGGCTTATTTGGGAGCATGGATGTGGCAATGCAAGTTCTGGTGAGGACAGAGGCATCACACAGAACATTTTCTCTTCAAGGTCCCAATCAAAGCCATGCCCAAGGTCCCTGATCCATTCCATTGGGGACAGTGGATGGGGAAAAAGGTAGTGATTTTAGTGTGGTCAGGCCAGCTCTCATATATTTATAGTATTTTTTTTTTTTTTTGCAGTACCGGAGATTGAGCCCAGGGGCATTCTACCTCCTGGCTACATCCCCAGTCCTATTTTTTTTTTATTCTTTATTTTGAAACAGGGTCTCACTAAGTTGCGAAGGGCCTCACTAAGTAGCTGAGGCTGGCCGTGAACCTGGACCCTCTGGTCTCAGCCTCCCAAGTACTGGGATTACAATCGTGCACCACCACGCCAGGCATATTTATACATTTTAATATTCTGGTATACCTATGGAACCCTGCAAATATAATTTCATATTTGCTCAATTTGGTGCAAATTGACCTCTCCTCTGCCCTCAGGCACTAAGGATAAGAGGTAGACATATGCAAAGCTTTTTAACTGTGGGTCTCAGTGTGAGAGACGATTTGGTCAGTGGGCAACACTGGGATCTGGGATGAGATATTCTGAAGTCTAGACCTAGCTGCAGTCCTGTGGCTCTCAGTTCAACTGTCCTGTATCTCAGCTTCCCTAGTTGACGGGGGGGGGGGCAGAAAAACTCCCTTACCTCCCACAGTCTTTATGAGGATAAAATAGATTACAGGAAGTAAAGCTTAAATTTAGCCCACCTCAATGCGGGGCTGGGCTAGATTAGGAAGGAATATATTAAGATGCAGGATTTAATTCCAGTGGAATCTCAATCTGTTAAGAATGAGTTGCTTGTTTCCTTAGATCCTTTTGCCTATTGTGGAATTCCCAAAGAAAAGAATAAATATTCTAGGAGTTGCTGGTGGAAGGGAAATTAAATGCTTTAAGAATTCATGCTCTGGAATCAGGTAGACCCGGATTTTAATTTCATCTGCCATTTATCACTGTGTGTCTCAATCAAGTTATTTAACCATGGTGTACCTCACATTTCCCCATGATAAAGTGGGGATCAAAGTAGGAGTAAAATATGGCTACAAAGATTAAATTAGATCATATATGTTAGATGATGATGATGTCCCTAAGCCAAGTATCGGGCACATAGTAGGTTCTCAATAAATGCTAGAATTCACATTCATTTGCACTATTTTGCTGATGGCTTCAATTGAAATAACTGGGTTGTTCTTTGGGAGAACCAGAAGCTCAGAGGAAGAGCAGGGGTGGCACAATACTTCCGGGGAGACAATATTATTTTCTCCTATTCCTTAAAATGAGTTATATTTTAATAGCTAGGAGTGAGAAGAGGTGGTTCTATTTTTGCCTCAGCCCATTTCTTGGTTTCTGTTTGCGATTTCTGGGAAAATGGCCTACCTAAAAGCAGGGGAGTTGGATAGAGGAGGGGTTTTTCTCTTTTCCATTTCTTTCTTTTTTTAAAAATTTTTTCTCTTTTATTTTTCCAGAATTCTAATGATTTTTGCCAATTTTCTGCATATTTTAGCCATTGCTAAAACATTTGTTAGAACATTTTAAAGTCTTTCTTTTGTCATTTTAATATGCTTTCCACAAAGTCCAATATGTGAGGCCCAAAGCTAAGACACTCCAAGCACTCTCCTGAGATCTCACATCTGCATATCTGAAAACAACTGCCCAGCCTAGATGTTTTCATTTCCAGCAGAAAGTCTGGCATAACACAAACATAGCTTTAGAATGCTCATTCCATCCCATGGCCAAAGTATTTTGAAAGATAAATTGGCAGAAAAGGAATAGATGTTAAAACATTCATTGAAATGTTAGTGGTTTAATAACGACTCCATGAAAGCTGTGTGGTGCTTTCAAACTGGTTTGTCCTAAAGCAGTGTGGCTTTTCCTGGGCTTAGTTTTCATAGCCCAGGGCATTAATGTATAGACTTCGTTTCCTACATTTAGCATTTGCAGAGTTAACTTTTTTTCCCAGAATCAAATACTCCCTCCTTGAGAATACCTTCATGATTCTCCTGCCAGAATCAATTACTCCCTCTTCTATGCTTCCAAGGCAGGTATGACCTTGAGGTTGGCGAATTATTTATTTATCTCTTTCCCTGAAAGATAAGAATTTACATCTTCCCTCCTATTCCCAGAGTTAGGCATTCCATAAATATTTGTTGGAATGTATCCACCAAAAGCAAGTTCCCAACTCTAGGCTGGGAACAGTGGGCTACATGATTTTTAACCTTTTTACCTTTCTGCCTTTTACCTGTCTACAGTATTCAGCTTTTCTGAACTTTGCTCACCGCTCTCTGGGTAACTTTACATTGTCCTTGAAATGCTGATGATGACTTCTGTTAAAAAGCAAGTTCCCACCCCTACCATGCTGTTATACCCTGGAGTCTATCAGGGATGGTGCCAAGTTGTATATTCCACTGAAAGTGGAACCGTTTGCTCTAGGGAGATTTCACAATTTTTGTAACCTTTCCTGTCTTTGAGACTGAATTTCAATAAGGATTCAGTTCAATTCAAATTATATAGCACTGATGAACTTTGGGATCATGGGCAAGATCTTGGTATTTCAAAGCTCAGATTTTCCAAGTGATTTCTGCCCTTGATGAATATTTAATGCTGATTCTCTTTAAAGAGAATTTCCTTTTTGATTGAAAACCAGAATATCATCTGAATAGCCAATGCCCTAGACATAAGGGGTATTTGACCATAAATATAAAATAACCCATGAGGAAATAAGAGCCAATCAGTCTCCTATAACAATGCCTTGCTCACAATTTCCTAAGGATGGGAAGTCTAATAGCCTCCCCTTACTTATTAGAGAGAGGAGATTACTTCCATCTGTTTCGCTCCTTGTTCTAAGATGCAACTTCATGCCTGACCGAGAAACACTTTAAGAGAAACAAAAACACATAATTTGAGAATCCTACTTCAATCAATAAAGCTTTGGGGATTTTTTTTTTTTTCCCTGAGAATAAATTAGAGTAGACACTGGTTTTTTGAGACTGGCTGACACTGCCTGTGGTTTGAGAAGACAGGAAAAAGCAGCGCTGTGTCCCTGAGGGGCAGTTCAAGGCGGTGCTGGCTGATGCACTTGCTCTGCACCTTCCTTAGTCTGGGCAGCATTTGAACATTGCACAGTCAGGAAAACTAGTGACAGTCCCTGTCTTTTAGATATGTGCATCATCCATGCATACATGTAAACAAAAATGAAAAATGAGATTAGAGGTGATGGCCGAAGGCCATAATGTGTATTGTGATTATAATAGGGTACAATAAGATAACTCTGTCAGTGGTTTCTGGGCACTCCACAGGGTCTCATGAGAGCTCATGTAGGAGTGTTACTAATGTTTGCTCTTTCATTTCTTTTTTTTTTTCTCATGGCAAGTTGGGAGAGTATTAGTCCATGTTGAGGGTCTTGCCAGCTCTCCTACATTTAGAATCTCTGCCTCTTTCTTGCCCCTCAAGTAGTTCTGCATGGACAGTGTCTCCCGAACAAAGAGGCATTCCTCTCCATTTAGAGAGGGAAGCTGCTTTCCTGGGCTGCCAAGGGCCCCTTGCTGGGCGGCCCTCCTGGTGGAGGGAGCCGGCAATTTGTGATACATTTCAGGCTCAAACAGTTATTTTTGAAATAACAGATTTTTTTTTTTTTAGGGAAGTCATCCTTGCTGCTTCTCCCCATTCCTTCGGTGGCAATTCACATTTAGCCGTATTTCATTCCTACCTGAGAAGCTGGAGCTGTAGAAACCAGGGAAGACGTCAGCTCCTGTAGCATGAAAGGCAGCCGCCTTTCCTTTTTAGCCTTTGTCAAATTTATCTCTCTTTTCCTTTCATGTCATTGCATAAGCAATTTACAGTAGCATGAGGTGGGTAAGCTCATTTAATCATTCTGCTAGAGAAAGCCCAAGATCTCAAAAATGATAATCGCACATGAATTTATAAATTGATAAGCAGCAGCATTCAAAGCATAACTAACACAGCATCTCACTGAATAAAAACCATTAGGCTTGTTTTATTAGGTTAAGATAAATATAGTCCAACCCATTCTTTTTCCACTTCATCTCTCCCAATGGGCAAGTTCAATTAATCCATTTATTCTTCCTGGTTGACTGCTGCTCTACCAAACTGGAATGAGTGAGATGTATTGCAAATGCCCTTTTGATTCCATTATTGCTATCTGCCCTATTTTACCCATTTAAAAATAGTTTGGGATTCATTAACCATGCCTCACAAATGGATGTGCAATCCAGAATCGGGAGTATAAAAGAGCTTTTATATTTAGATTATTGGACTTGATTTTTCTCTTTGTTAAAGATGTTGCCCATTTTTTATCCATTTTAGTGCCTGACTCTAAATACAACAATTTATGAAAATGAAATACCTGTACAGATACATAGTTTTAAGAATCATGTGTATGGCTAAAGTCAGAACAGAATTTCAAGATTAGATATGATTTGTAGGCACCAAAATTATTACAAATGAAGATTTTATGTAGATGATTTCTTTATATATTAAAAATTGCTCTGATTTGCTAAAAGTGATTTCTTGGCAGCTTTGGCTTAGAAATACTGTGCTTCTCTGTGTCCTAGACTCTAAATGGGCCTGAGCTGGAAAAGAGGGTGAATTCACCTTGATGGCTACCTGGCAATTTAAATACAGCATCTCCTTCACTGTGTGGCTTCCTGGTGGGCTATATTAACCTTGGAGTCGATGGATCATGGCCTTGGGAATGGCAGTAGGGGGTAGGAGAAGGACACAGCTGCACAAGGGACTAGTTTATTTTAAAATAGTCACTCCTTACCTCTTCAACCAGCTGCAGCATACGACGGGTGCTTTCGAGCGACTAAGATAAAAAAAAAACAGTATTATAAGTATAGGAACCAGAGATCTTAGAAAGTCAGAAATGCTTTCTTCACTTGAGAAACACAAAGGGTCCCTATCACACATCATTTTAGATATGCAACTGAAACACAAAATGTCTTTCCATTTTCAATCTCTTTTCTATTGGGCTTTCCACATGATGAGATTCCCTAAAGCAATTACATGAAAGCTTATCTTCATAAAATCAAAACCATATGAAGCTGATCTTGATATCAAAGACAAAGCAATCTGGAGAAGATAATTTTGCATGCTCAGGATGCATGAAAAATTATCTCAAGTACTCAGAGG
Organism: Glis glis; assembly: GCA_004027185.1. Lineage (NCBI taxonomy): Eukaryota > Metazoa > Chordata > Mammalia > Rodentia > Gliridae > Glis > Glis glis. The sequence goes on from PVJS01004081.1 coordinate 12,650, forward strand.
ACTAATTTGGCCTCCCTGGGCTAGGAATATTGAATTTTAAACACAAGCATAAGTTTTCATGAATTGAGATGAATATAGCATCACGTTTGTTATAAAGCTCCTAGAAACACAATTGGAAGTTGTTATCAATACAAATTAAGCTGTCACCTTAGGGTGAAAAAAATCAAGCATGTTTGAAATAACTAGCCTATAGGAGATAGCTATAATAATTATCTTCATCCTTAGATAAGAAAAAAGTGGGATGGAAAGTCTGAGCTCAGTGCGTGCCCCTCGGCACTGTATTGTCGCTTTTTTCTTATTCCTTTAGTGCTACTAGAATCCAACCACCAGTGTGATTTCTCAAAACCGTACTTTTAAGTGACAGACCTATTTTGGACAAGATTCTACAGGAACCCAAAGAATGTTAACTTTCCTGGATGAGACATATGCAGGCTGCTCTTTGAAGAAGAATGGCTATAAGCAGCAGTATGCTGGTAAATGTTTAACAACTGCCTCTTTGAAAAAATATGTGAATATGTAAAAAAGTATTCAAGTTTATCATTTTACTGATATAAAAGATGAATAGCAATTATGCTGTGTGCATATATGAATGTATCACGCCAAGTCTCACTATAATGCACAATAACTTTTTTTTTTGCAGTACTGGGGATTGGATCCAGGGGCTTCTACCACCAGGTTACACCCCCAGCCCTATTTTTATTCTTTATTTTGAAACAGGGTCTCGCTAAGTTGCGGAGGGCCTCACTAAGTAGCTGAGGTTAGCCGTGAACCCGGATCCTTTGGTCTCAGCCTCCCAAGTACTGGATTACAAGTGTGCACCACCACGCTTTTTTACAACTTTTTTCTACCCTCTCTCTGCTTCCCAGTTGCTGGGCAGCTTTCTGCCACCATGTCCTGCCACCACAATGTTTCTGCCTTAGAGCTGGATGACCAGGGGCTGAACCTCTGAAACTGTGATCCCAAATAGGCCTTTCCTCCTCTAAGTTGTTCTTGTCAGGCATTTTGGTCACAGCAACAAAAAAGTTAACTAATACAGGATGAATACTACAGAAATTACAAACAATAAAATATGCAACACTCTTCATGTAGCTAATTGATTCTCCCAGAAAGCTTTTGTTGGTGTTAGAAGCTCTTGTGTCTGTAGCTACTGAGTCATAAACTAGTGTGGTCCTGTCATGAAAGCTGGCTGGATATTTTCATGTATGTTCACGAGTAAGAGGAAAATGTGAAGACACATGTTAGAACTTCACTTGTTTGTCAATAAGGAAAATGATGTCTTTGCTGAGAGAATCATGATTTTCAAATGCTGAAAGATTTCCTCAATGTTTTGTGTTATAGTGGATGGCTGCAGATATACACATTTCTAAGTTTAATCTGCATTGTTAGTATTTTCTCCTTGTTCTTAACTCTATGTAGTCAACAAAACAATAAAGTAAGCCCTGATTTGTAGTGTTTGCAGATCCTGTGGTATAACTACTCTTACCCTCTCTGATTTCTAACTACAATGTGATGCTTCTGAATGTAAAGCTGGGAAATCTGTAGTAACGCACCATTATATGGTATTCCCACCCCAATGAATGCAAAAAAACTCAAGAGTACAGATAGTAGTAAAATGTGATGAAATAATTAGGGAATGATGAGTTTTGAGTATTTATTACCTTTGATTTTAATGTAACCTAATCGTTGGATTATGTAATTCAATTTTAATAATAGCTTGCATTTAACAGCCAGCTTAAAAAGTTATTGAAACTGTTAATCAGCTCTCAGAATGGAGCCAGTTACAGCACACCATTGCCTGCAAGACACTCAAAGGCAGTGCTTTTCTTAGAGGACCTTGATGTCTTGATATTTCTAGAAATTGGGAGTTGAGGCCAAGATGTTAATTTGTAAACAGGTTTTATAATTGACCCATTCCAGTCTGCAGAGGCCTTAGACATGTATTAAAATTGAAGTCTTATCACTTAAAAAATACATATTAGAAGAAGCTTTTTCCTAGAACCTGAATGAGACAAACCACTCAGCTCCCCATCTATTGCTGTCCTTCCCAGGTCATTGTTCCTCACCTCATCGGCCAACTGGTCAGCCCTCCGCTGCATCTCCTCCAGCTCATTACGCATGTCCGCGTCTTCGGCCATGGTGGAGGTGGGGGGTGGCTGGGTGCCTGGGCTGGGAAGTCAGTGATGGGTTTGGCCACAGAACCTGGGAAGAAGCAGATTTGAATATGTGAGGGTTTATATGAGTATATATAGATGTGTGCAAAGACTGGAAGATCTAAATGGCCCACACTCTGCCCCATGACTCAGTCACCTTCTGAATTGGAAGCCACCCTCAAAGACAGTGGTCAATAGAATCATGCCATTTCTCTAAAAGGTGTTATGAATGCATAATTACCAACTTTACCATGGAGACAGATAACAAGTCTACATATGAAGTGCTTTTAAGGACACACACCACACAGTGGTTGGGAATGGTGGTGGCGGGGGTGTGGTTCTGGGTTGGTACATTTTTAAATGCCATATTTATCTATTTTTTATTTTAACAGATGTATTGAGGTACAACTGACAGACAATCAACTCCATATATCTTAGGAACTTAGCATATGTATACATGCAGGAAATCATGGTCACAATCAAGAGATAAATGTATCTATCCATCATTCCCAATTTTCCTTATACTCTTTGTAATCTACCCATCCACTGCTCCCGATGCCACTCCAGCTGTGTCCAGAAAACTACTGTTCTACTTCCTGTCACTATAGTTTGCATTTCATAGAATTTCATATAAAATAAATCATGTAGTATACACTATTTTTTCTGGCTTCTTTTACTTAGTATAATTATTTTGAGATTTATCCACATTGCAGCTTGTATTAATCATTCCTTTTTGTTGTTGAGTGATATTCCATTGCATGTAGAAGCAAAAGGAAGACTTTTTTTTTGTCTCTTTCAACTGTTATGAATGGTTGTCAAGAAGGTTTGTGTGTGAATAAGCCACTATATTCCAAAGGGGAATGGGTTCTGGGCCCTAAAATGTGATCAGCCCATTTCTTGGTTATTCTTTTCTTCTTCTTCTTCTTCTTCTTCTTCTTCTTCTTCTTCTTCTTCTTCTTCCTCCTCCTCTTCCTCCTCCTCCTCTTCCTCCTCCTCTTCCTCCTCCTCCTCCTCTTCCTCCTCCTCTTCCTTCTTCTTATTTTTTTGCAGTACTGAGGATGGAACCCAGGGGCATTCTACCTCCGAGCTACACCCCCAGCCCTATTTTATTCTTTATTTTGAAACAGGGTCTCACTAAGTTGTGGAAGGCCTCACAAGTTGCTGGCCGCAAACCTGGGATCCTCCTGTCTCAGCCTCCCAAGTACTGGGATTACAAGCGTGTGCCACCACGCCCGGCTTTGGTTATTCTCTTTAAATTCCATATTGTGCAAATGACAGGTAGCAGGACTGAGATCCCTCCAAGAGCAAATTTCCCTCCTTTCTTTCTCTCTCCTTCTCTAATATTTATTGAGCACCTGTCATAAGCCAGGACAGTGTTAGACACAAGGGATAAGGTGATGAACAAGATAGGTAGATTCACTGCCTTCTCAGAACTACATGCTATTTGGGGAAAATACAAGGGAAAGAAGGAAATTGAGTTATTTGGAGTGATAGTAATGGCACCAGTGGACAGTCCTGGTTCCATGGCTGCCTCTGGGGGCACAGCAGGTCTGCCTAAAGAAGTCATGTCCAGATATGCCTGTCAGAGGGACGGGGGCAAAGGGCCCAAGGAAGGGTTTAAGATGGTAAGTATTTGGTGTGACTTCTCTTAGTAGCACAGTTGAGGAAGGCACAGGCTCTTGCTTGTGGCCGAGAGGGTCAACTACACACTGAAATTTGTCCTCCTTCTCACACAGCAGAGCATGGTCTCTGGGAAATTCTAGTCAAGAATTACATTTCCAGTCCTCACTGCCAGGGGGTAGTGGTATGTGGCTTGAGATGGCCTATGAACTGTAGTGGGAATGGAGTATGTCCCGTCTGACTAAGGCAGGTCAGAAGCCAGTATTCTACTCCCTCTCTTTCTCTTTCTGCCAGCCAAACAGGGCCCCAGAGGATGGCCAGGCCACGAAACAGCAGGAACTTGTGTCCTCTGAACCCCTGCAAAGAGGAAAGCTGACTGCTGGCCAGAGACACCGGAACTCTTTGTAAGTTAACAATATACTTCCACTGTGCTGCGCTACTGAACACAGGAGGGTTTAACCTTGTTTTGTTAAAGCAGCTGGTGTTGCACTAACTAACAAAGGCCTGAAGAAACTTAAAATGGAACAGGAGGATTGCATATGAGCATGATTTCCTAACTGGAAAACACGTTTGTGTTTGTTCTTCTGCTGAAAACTGAAGCCGGGAGAGGAAATTAGATTTAGTGCCTTAGGCAATACCATGCTATTATTATTATTTGTATGAGAATCATTTTCTTTCTTTCTTTTTTTTACCCAAAATCAAATGAAAACTCTTCATCAAAATATCAGAAACATACTTGTTGGGAGGCAAGGGAACCAAAATTCACAGGGGCTGGCCCGTGGGCTGAATCTGGGGGAGGGGCCAGTAATTCCTCCTCCTGAGCCACAATTACACTGCTTTCTCAGCTGCTAAGACTGAACTCCTCTAGGATTTTAATTTAGTACATAGTATTATAATCTTTCACTTTATCACTCTTGTGAAGCAAGTTGTACTATTTAGGGTTCTTAGATAGGCAGAATCCTAATGTGAAACTTCTTTGGAAATAATAAATTTCACGGTTCTTTTCTACCCTGAAATTCTTGGACAAAGTGTCAAATACAAACTCATAGTAAAAGAAGAAGAAAAGAAGTTTCAGGGCTGTGTTCTACTACCAGCATTAAAAGAAAAGGTAGTAAGTTTATATTAGGTTAATTTTATGGGCACTCAGTTACAAAATCGACAGGGTATTATACCATGAGCCTGTGAATTTTCAAATACCCGCCGTGGCCACTAGAATATATGCTGATGATCTGATACAGAGCTGTAGATGGTTTGCATTTTACTTAAATAAAGGTTACTATTTTAGAAACTAGGGATCTAGGAAAGAGAAACTGGAAAGAACTTATACCAAGTCACTCCTGAACCTCAAGATGAGCAGAAACAAAATTCCAATATTCCCCTGTGTGATAGGAGATCTACCCTCCTAATAAAATGGAGGACCATTGGTCAAGTTGGGGAGATTATGAACCAGAGCTTAGTGCAATGGATAGGGGCTTTGATCTCTAGAAGACTGAGTTGGACTATTGGCTCTGGCACTAAGAAGCTGGGTGACTCCGGGCAAGTTCATCACCCTCTCTGAGACTTAGTTTTCTCAACAGGGCAAATAATACCAATCTCATAGGCTCATTGAGGGAAATAAATTATAGAAAGCTCTCATCAACTCTGTAAGGATGTAGAAGCTTAATTCAGAAAGCCTTGCTCCCTCAGAATAGCACCATAGCCCATACTAAGAGTGGAACAAATCCAGTGTCTGTTAATTAGCTGTGCTTTACTAATGGCTGGGCGCGGGGCATGTTGCTGTGGTGTTGAGCATCCACGGAAGCCTGAAACCAGGGAAACATCGGAGTGCTGAGTGTCTAGTCTCCAAGCAGCATGTCTCCAAGGATTACTGCGGGGAGGCAAACAAGAGTGCCTCCTGGCCTGCTCTCTGTCCTTTATAGTTTGCTGCTTGTTTTTTGTTTTTTTGGGGGTAGGGCGGGGGTGTCTTCCTTCAGCCTAAGCAAGCACCTGACTTTTCCTTTCAATAGGCTTGTTTATTAGAAAGCAGGAGTTCATGGGAAGTCTGGCCAGGGTGAGGAAGTAACCGCTTGAGCTAATAAATGGATAAAAAAATGTGGTATATATACACAATGGAATTTTACTGAGCCATAGAGAAGAACACAATTATGCTATTTGCAGGAAAATGGATGGAACTAGAGAATATCGTGCTAAGTGAGATAAGCCAATCTCAGAAAGTCTAGGGCCATATGTTTTCTCTCATACATGGAAGCTTGAGAGAAAATAGGAAACAAAAGGGACTTCAGATAAATGAGGAGAGAGACCAGTAGAATAGCAGAAGGGGTTTGGGGGAGAGAGGTGGGGAGGGAAAAACTTTCCTTGAGGAAGGAAACAGTTATGTCCACATATGAAGGTAGTACTACCAATCTCATTTAACACGTACAGGGAGGAAGGAAGGGAGAGTAGGAGGGAAACACACCAAGTGCTGTGTGCATGTATGGATGTATCACTTTGAATTTCACTATGATGCATGATTACAAAGCACCAATAAAAGCAAGTATGAAAAAGGAAGCAGGTCTCCATGTGCTTTCAAATCTGTAGCACCACTGCTATTTCCCACTCTTCTAGGTTTATTTGCTGATGGATATTTGTGCATTCTCTCTGCTCTCTCTCATTCTCTTACACACACACACACACACACACACACATGTTTCGTGTGTTTCCTTGGCAATCTCCTCTCAAAGTTACTATTCTCAGCATGGGGAGAACAGCTGTAGGGCCCCCTGGCTCCAAGCCCATGTCTGTGTCTGGTTGATGGGCAGGTGGGGTGCTGGCAGAAAAGCCACATGGTAGATACACTTGTTTTGTCACTTTCATGGTCCCCCCAGGAGCTCCTATACCTTTGTCTCACTCTACAATGCAGGGTTTTATGCCTGTGCTTTGGAAGAATGTGATTTGGTGCATCTAATAGATCTCAAATACACAGCATTCCAAAGCTGAAAAAGCAGCGTCCACCCTCCTGATGTGAACGGCCAGAGTGCACACCGAGTGGACTTTCAGATCACTGAGACGTTTATTGCCAGCGTCGATATCTTGTCCCCACAAACCCCAAGCCTATGCATATTAGATAGACATAATGAGGGTGATTAACATCATTTCAACAGCCGAACGTATAATGAAATGGCATTGATTATCGAGGTGGCATGGACACGACACTCCTCTTAGCACAGTAGACCGCCATCTTGAGTGCTGCCTGAGCTGGTGGAAGGCCCCAACCAGCAAAGCCTGCTTGTTGAGTGAGGAAACTAGGAAGCAGAGCCACGTAAAACAACTCCCTGGGCTTTGATGTAAGATACTCTCCCAGTCCATTAAAGGCCCAACAGTATCTCATTAATTATCCTAAATCACCAGTGCGTAGCGAAGGGTCTGGCCCTAGTAGATATTCATTCATGTTAATTGACTTGTTGAATGAGTGACTGAATGACCACTATATTCTGAGAGCAGTTCCTTAAATGTTTCCAAATCAGCGCTCTTCAATTTGTCATTGAGGACCGAGTTTCTACAGCTCCAACAGGAGACAGAACCATCAGAAAAAAATTGTGAAAACAGACTGGGGGGGCACACCCCTGGAGCTTCTGATTTGGTTGGTCTGAGACAGGGGTCCCAGATTCTGTGTTTCTTTTTTCTTTTTCTTTTTTGGTACTGGAGGTTGAACTCAAAGGCATTCTATCTCCGAGCTACACCCCAGACTTTTTTTATTTATTTCCAAACAGGGTCTCACTGAGTTGCTGAGGTTGGCCTTAAACCTGCGATCCTCCTGTCTCAGCCTCCCTGTACTGGATTACAGGTGTGCTCAGATTCTGTGTTTCTAACAAGCTCCCAGGTGATGTTGCAGCTACTGGTATCCATAGACCACACTTGGTGCAGCTCTGATCTATATATAGAAGGTTACACTTACTAATCAAAAGGTAGTACGTGTCAGTAGGTGGGGTGAAGGGATGATTCCATAGGTAGAAAGAGGGGGAAACAGTGGGTTAAATAACCAGGGGCTTTGGGGCAATTAGGACCTAAGGGTCAAATCCTGCTTGCTGCCTGTTTTTTACTGGGCTTGAGCTGAGGATGGTTTCTACATTTTTAAATGGTTAAGATGACTCAGATATGAAGGAACTTCATGGCACATGAAAATTATATGTACCCCACCTTTCAGGGTCTGTAAAAGTTTCATTGGAGCAGGAACACATGCTCATCCATTCCCTTGCCCACTGCCAATGGCTCCTTTCATGCTACCATGGCAAAGATCACATAACCCACAAAGGTACAAATACTCACTACCCGGCTCAGTATACAAACTTATGTAGATCCCTGGCCTAAAAAAAAAGCTAAACAGAAATTCTTAGATCTTCCTTGTCAGTCTTGACTAAAACCAGAGCATTACACATTTCCTATAGGCAGATAAGGTGTAGTGTATTTCTTCTGTTGGTATAAGTCTGCAAAATCTCGTTTTCATGGAGCATCCTGTGGTGTTTCCTGGAACATACTTTGAAACAAGAAGTGATGCATGGAGTAAAGATATAAAATATGAAAATGAATTTGCCTTTGGGTAAAAATGCTTTTGCATTACAGAGTCTGAACAAATTTGGGCCAAAGAAGAAGAGGTGAGTTTGGATATAGTACTGAGTAGTTTGTGATATACACGGTGACAGGACCAGCTTACTTGGGACATTGTATTAGTCCAGGCACACAGAGCAAGAACATCTTATGGAAGGTGTAAGGAGAGTTTACCCTGAGCTAATCATTGATTTCTTCCCATGTTTTCTCTTTTAATTAATAAATCAAGTTGACAAATCTATATAAATCAACATCCACCAGCTGAATAACACAGAGAACTGAAATCTACATTTTGATGTCTTCCCACACAGTTAATTATTTAAATGAACTCCTCTTCCTACAGATCCTGTGGATTCTGTGCATCTGTAGGAAGAGGACTTCTGGGGAGGTAAACATTCAAGTTTAACAGAGATTTATGAACAATGAGGCTCAAAGAATAACAAAGGGACTTCATAAGCCAAGTCAGACAGCTCTCATCATATATTAATAAAATAATGTTAACTGAAATTTATTGAGGTTAACTCTTTGCTGAACACTAAGTGCTTTTCATATAATACATAATCTTCTATAAAACTTATAATGAATGACACACGACGTACATACTATTACTATCTCTATTTTGTAGATTAGGAAAATGAGTCATATAGGTAACTATGAACACTGCTAAATTTAAAATCATGAGTTTGAACCATTTAAAAAATATTTTCAAAGTATATTTATTCTCAAAGCAAGTTGTGTGGATATTTTGTCTTTTAGTTAAAAACTGGAGACTATTTTTAGTTTTGTTTGTATGTTGGAAAATAATACAGAGTGATTTGACAGGCATATATATACTTAGCTTTTTATATTATTTATCATCTCTACCTATGTTTTTGATCTCCAGTTCTTTTTTTCCTTGTCTTTATTTTTATGATATTTCTCTTTTCTTCCTAATATGTATTATTGTTTTTGTCTTTTTATGTTTTTTGAATTGACAAATGATTCATTTATTTTACATTTTTCTTGTTTTTGGTGCTGTATATTTATTGCTATAAATTGTCCTCTTGGTGCTACTGTGGCTGTATCCTACAGGTTTTGGCATATAGTACGGCCTTTGCTATTTATTTCTGTACAGTTTCAAATTTCAGTTTTAATTTCTTCTCTAACTCAAGAGTTATTTGAAAGTGTGGCTTTAAAATTTAAATATTCAATTTTTTTATAATTTAATTTTATTTTCATTAGGGTATATGAAGGTGGTCCATATTTTTGTTTTTGTCATTTGTTGAAATTTCTTTTGTACCCTAACACATGACCAATTTTTCAGAATGTTTAATTTGTATTTGAGAAGAATGTCTATTCTGTCTTTGACTCTATCTAGCTACCTACCTACATCAAATCAAGCAGAAATGGAAGGTTTCTGTTATTCAAACATCCTACATTCCTTAGTCGACTAGATATATTGATTTCTGAAAGCTACTATAACTTTAATAATTTCTTCTATTTCAGCCCATTTTTTTCTTTTTACATTTTGTAGTTGTGTTGTCATGTTTATAGGTCCACAATCATTACATTTTCATGGTGGGTAAATGCATATTCACTTTTGCTATATATCACCAAATTCTGTAAGGTAATATATTGAGAATTTTGACATCCATATTCTTGAGTACTACTGTAATAAAATAATAATCTTAAATAAAAATTAATATTACAAAATAATAAAATAAAAATTAGTATTGCCACTATATGCCCCATTTCTCTTTGTTATTTATGTTGCACAACTTTGATCAAACTGAAGCATCTGGAATATTCTTTGTCTTAACCTTACCCTATCATCTTCATAAAACAAATCTAAACAGCAACCTCAAACCAGTATTAACCATTTAAGTTGCAGGTGATTTGTCTCACGACAGACTCCAGCAGTGGAGCCATCACCTATTTCCTCTGGGGCTGTGTCCTTATCCTCTTGTAGGAGCCAGTACTTGGATTCCTTTGGAGGCAGAAGCTAATGATCTCTTTTGTCAACTCTAATGGCATGTGAATGTGATCAAGGATGGGCCTAGTGCAATTATTTTTCACTGGATGAAATTTCTCCTCAAAGTTAATGCAACTGTGAGAACCAAAGTGTCCATGCACTTGAGGGAACAGTTAAGCACAGTGACTGCTGCTGAGACAATCCCTCAGGCTCCTCAGGTACATCGGGAGCAGGCAGGTGAGATTGCTGAAGAGGTGATTCCTTTGCTTTTCAAATTCATCAGACTTTGCCCCTGGTTTGAAGCACTTGCATGTGAAATCAGCTGCATATGCTCCAACTTTCTATGCCACATAACTCTTACTTGTCAAACTATTATTCATAATAATAGTCACTTATCAAGAACTTGCTATGCAAGAGGAATCAAACCAGGAACTTTATATAAGTATAGGGTGTTACATAGGATCCCCCAATTTTAAATGCTACTCTCAATGTGGTCCTCTGACCCACATCATCCTCACCTGAGAGATTGTTAGACCTGAAGCCCCCAGACCAGCTGAATCAGATCATCCTTTGAACAAGGAGCCATATATTGAAAATTTGAGAAGTGCTGACCCAAAGTACAGGCATGAAAAAAGTGAAGTAAGAATGGATTTGAAAACAACACAAATCACAGAGCTGGTATGTGGAAGAGGCTAAGCCTCCCGCCTCAGGGCTGACTCTGCAGCGGTGCTTCTACCCTTGCACTGTGCCTCTTAATTTAATTTTACTTTATTTAATTTTTGTTTGGCCCATAATAATTGTACATATATATGGAGTGCCGTGTGATAATTCGATACACGTATACAAAGCATAATGACCAAATCAGGGTGTCGTTATTTTAATTTCTCCAGTTTACATGTCCTGCAGACTTCCAGCATCATCTGCTTGCCAAACAGACTGGAAGCTCACAGGACCACGGTTCTAAGAGTCACGGTTCTGTCACCAATAGTGTGCCCTGCCCACTGAATATGGAAGAACTGGCTAATTTCCATGAGATAAAGTCTTTCGTTCAGAAAACTAAGTGAAGATGGTTATCAGAAAAAATAATACACCTGACACTTCCTGTTTTCCCCAAATAACAGTCTCTGAAAGCTAAAATTTGCTGTTTACAGTAGAGGAAACAAACACCATGAATTTCGAATGTTGGAGACTACCGATGGTTCTGATAAATTCTTATTTCTCTGAAAATGATAATTAAAGTGCATGTCTCAATGATAAACAAAGGATCAAAACAAAGAGTACTTTTGACAAACAACATGTAGCAAGGATCTGTTTATACATCTTTCATTAAAATTCCTTTTTTTCCTCAGTACTGGGGATTGAACCCAGGGCCTCACACATGTTAGGCAAGCTCTACCATACAGCTCTACCATACAGCTGCATCCCTAACCCCCCAAATGGCCATTTCTTCAATCTGCTGTGTCCAGGATTGTAAAATTTTAAATGTGTGAATTGGGCATGGCTCCTTGTTTTATTTTATACATTCTTCTGCATGAAATTCAATCTCTTTTCTTTCACAGTGGACCCTGCTGCTTATAATAAATTTCTCAGTTAAATAAAAGGATTATATTTCAAATATCAGAAATACATGGCTCATGAATGAATTGATTTACTGTCTTGCATACATTTTATGCCCATAATCTAGTAATGGATAAGTCACAACTGCTCACGACAGGACTTTTAGTAGCAGGGTCTAAGGTCTCTTTGCCTCAAAACTTTTTCTAGTTGTGTATTAAAAATGCAGATTTCCAGTTATACCACTTGTGGAAAGAGATCTGTTGAGGTAGGGTTGGAATTTGCATTTTCAACAACAACCACAGGTCCTTCTTATGCACACCAGATTGGGCTGGGGTCCATGTGTAGCATCACTGAGCATCACTTTGCAAGTATCTGATGAGACATTCTGGCAACTCTGATGAAAACATCGAGAAACACAAGTGTGTGGCTCCCCAGCACTTAGACGGCCATCTTGATCTGAGGTGGTACCCTGTTTTCTCCCCACCATGTTCTTTTCAGTACGATGACACAGTATGTGCTATGTTAAACACCATGAATACATTTCTTATGGGAGAATTTCACTGAAGAACCATCTCAAGTGACAGATACTTTAACCAGTTCACAAAAATGTCACACTCTCCCTTGGAGTCTCTGAGGGTAGGCGCTGAACATTAGAAGCTCGATTTCTTTCAAGGTTGGCTTATTTATTCTCCACAGGATTCTACCCCACACCATTTCTAAACAGGACTCTGTACTACATATATGGATCCAGGAAGATAAAGTCCTGAACTGGTTTCTTCTGAGAAGGGAAGTCTGGCTTCTCTAATGAGCCCTTTCTGTGGGATATTCCAGGATTAATGACAGTATAGCTGATGGGTGGCTTGGGTTTTGTTCTTTAAGGTGCTGGGTCTCAGGTGACCTAGCATTTAAATGCAGCCAGCACTGGCATTTCTTAATTGCAACAGGGCAGCCAGCCACAGGCAGTACTGATTATGTCTCAATCTCTCTTTTTCAAAAATGCCAATGTTTCTTTTGTCTGTTTTGCAAATGTGGCTAAATGGGTATTTAGCACTGTGGTTTGCAGTGTGCAACCATTCCTGATTGTTTATTTGGGAGCTGGAGCATGGTGGACTAACTGACAAGGAGAGAGGGAGGGACAGAACTGAACCTCGTCTCTTTGATTGTGATCGCCCTAATCACAGCAAACCACACAGTGGGTTCACCCATGTCAACAGTGTCTATTGACTACTGCTGTTAGCACAGCCACATCCAGCAGCAGCTCAAGGGGAATGACTGCCTCTGAGGGATGGTTCTAGAAGCTCTAGCAAGAAGCCGTTTGCTTTCAAGTCTCCCCTCTGCCTTGGCTAGGTGTGAACCAATGAAAATGTTTGCATTCTGACGTACATGGCTTGGTTCTCGGGAGATAGGTGGTATCCTGTAGGACTAACATTTGGCTGCAATACAAACAAGTCTTTTTACACCTTAAATGAAATGATTCCACTCACAGGTGCATGAGTAGACAGAGTCCAAACCCAAAAGAAAGACCTCCCATTCTTACGGAAATCTATTTCTGAGGGCATATGACCAAATCAACAGAAGTAAGATCTCCATATTCAGACCCACCAATGGTGCATGCCGAGCTGTTATACTCAGCACCCTTGCTGCTGGTTCTTTGTGGCCACCCCCATTTCTGCACCTGTAACCTTCTTTGTAAAGATTACCCTAAGGCCGCTTTGCCTGATCCACTGAGATCTGTGAGTGCCTGGGAGCTTATGCTCCCTCCAGGGCAAGCCCCCAGCTAACCAAGGACAGGGACAGGAGTACAAAAGCCCAACTCTCGTGCCTTAAGGTGAGACAGACTGCAAGGTGTAATGTATGATCCTCTCAGGATCCTGCCTGCAATGGCTGCTCATTTGGCTCCCACTGATCCTCTCAGTCCTTCTCCCACTCTCATTCTGGATTCTTCTAGGAACACTTCCTTAATAAATCGTTGTATGTCAATCTTTGTCTAAGTGTCTGTTCCTGAGGAACCCGACCTCAGACAACTGCCACATATCTGTGAGCTGTATTTTATCACAGACGGATGATGAAGTGCCAGGTACTTAAGAAAGCAACTAATCATTGCATCAGAAGAGAGGGAAACAACAACAAATTCCTCCTATTCCCAGCCATGACAAAAAATATGGTAAACCCTGGATGGACTTGGATTTGAACACTGCACATCCAAATTATCTCAGAACAGATCAAATTTGAGATTACTAAAGCATTGCTTCCCCACAGGAGGAAGGGAAGCTCAGAGAGGCAGAGTAATTCGTTTGAGACTACAGAGACATCTGGAACCTGAATCTTTGAATGCTCATTCTAGGGCTCTTCTTAAAAGTGTCCTTGAAAGAGCAGGTACCTGCAAACTTGGAAGGAAGGGACCTGTCTGTGCTCATTGGGAATGTTTCAGGATGTATAAAAATAATACGACTGAAGCTGCATGTGGTGGGGCGTGCCTGTAATCCCACCACTTGGGAGGCTGAGACAGGAGGATCACAGGTTCAAGACCAGCCTCAGCAACTTAGCGAGGCTCTTAGCAACTTAGCGAGACCTTGTTTCCAAATAAAAAATAAAATAGGGCTGGGGGATGTAGCTCAGAGGTAGAATGTCCCTGGGCTCAATCCTGTGCTATTCTCTACTGTTATTTTGAGGCAATCACTATTTTTTATATGGTATCCTTTCACTAGCAAAACTAAAACTCTCATTTCTTCTAGCCTAGATCTTTTCCGGTAGGTACTGATATTGATATAGAATGCTTTTTCTCCTGAATTAAAAGGAAACATAAGAGCAATATGGGATTTATCAAATTCAGTTGTCAGTGGAGTTTTTTATTTTTTTGGTACTGGGGTTGAACTCAGGGCCATTCTACACCCCAGACCTATTTATTTTATTTTATTTTTATACTTTTCTTGGTGCATTATAGTCTCACATCATAATGTAGTTCATAGAGATAGTGACATACACATACAGCACTTGGCGGGCTTTCCCCCGCTTCCCTCCCCACTCCCTCCTTCCCCATACAGGGTATTGAGATTGGCATTGGTATTCTCACATATGTACATAGTGTCAATGGAAGTGATTCCTTCATTGATTCTCTCTCCCTTCCCCTTTCCCTAGACCACCTCCTTTGCTCCACTGGAGTTTCTCCTTCATTATCATATTTTTTATTTTGAAACAGGGTCTTGCTAAGTTGCTGAGAGTCTAAGTTGCTGAGGCTGTCCTCGAACCTGCAATCCTGTTGTCTCAGCCTCCTAAGCACTGGGATTACAGGTGTGCACCACTGTGCTTGACTAATTCAGTGTTAATTGCACTGCTAAGCTAATTCAGTTTTGGAATTGTCTGTTATTTTCTATTTCCTTCTGGAGACAAAATGAGTAGCATGACAGGTAAATGATCATTGATCAACATGTCTCTGTTTTCCTAGAAAAGTTACATATGGTGAAGGTACCTATAGCCAGGACCCCATATCCTGAATCCACTATCTTGAGAATAGTTTTTCTAGAGCCCTGGGTTTCTTGTGCCTTCTTCACAATTTAGGCATAAATGTATACAGTGTTAACTATTTTGAAAAATTAAATTGAATGGACTTATCTTTGAAATTTAGCCTCATTCTAAGTAATAATATTTACAGATCAGAGGTTTTAGGTGCTCATTATACATAACATAATATATATAAAAATAGATAAATAATTATTAAAATTTAAAAAGCAGACTTCATCTATCATCCTCCAGAACTCTTCTGGCAAGCCATCAGGTGTTATGTGTTACATTTGGGAATTCGTTGCTACAGATGTGGGGTACAGTCATGCACCCCACATTCTTGCCTACATTTCTACATGTCCTACTCATGAAGAGAAGGCAAAGACAGGCAAGGAAAGGCATAGACATGGAACAGGTGAGGGCTGTGCATATGTGCAGGCACCTTCTTCCTGGGATCAGAGAGTCCACAGGACAAGGGATTTCCAGCAAATGTTCTTACTCATTAATTTGTGACTAACTTAAAGCTGAGAGGAGAACAAGGTGGACTTTGAAATCACATTATCCTAAGGATGACTGATGGTATAAGGGAGAAAAGTAGGCGGAACATGACTCAATAGTTACCCCAAGGAATAAGTATTAGACTTGTTCTGTGTGAACCATTAAATTATTTGAAGTTTAACTTAAAATTCTTGGCATCATAGGTGTTAGCTGTAATCTGTATCCTAGAGGTGGTTGGTAAACACCGAAGGAATACACACTTCTAGGGTAGTTAGCATTTGAAAGATTCTTATCAGGAGCTTACCTCCTTGAGACAACTACTATAAGAGCTTCAATTCTCTTTGTGAGACAGAAGGATTGCAGGTTCAAGGTCAGCCTCAGCAATTTAGTAAAACCTTCAGCAACTTAGCAAGACCACGTTTCAAAATAAAAAATAAAAAGGGTTGGGGATAAAGCTCAGCATTAGAATGCCCGTAGGGTTCAATCCCTAGTACCAAACAACAACAACAACAAAAACCCCAAATCATAATATATGAATTGGCTGGAAATACTTATAGGTACTAAGACCCCATATAATATAAATTGCACGCGCGTGTGTGTGTATGTGTGTGTAGTGAATCTGGAGCTATTCCATGAAGCTAAGGCTTAAATTTGCTCCGCTGTTTCTCACTTGTAGGGCTTGTTATAATTCAGATTGCTGATACAGACAATGATTCCAAGGTAGTTTCCAAAAATTAATTTGCATTCTAAGATTCTCAGGTTATTGTTCCTGCTGCTGGCTCAGGGAATACACTCTGAGAATCACTCTTCTTATCTGACTGCAAGGTAACCTGATTCTTGCCACTAAAATATTGTTGTGTTTTCCTTGTGAGCCTTTTATGTAAGGTACTTATTGGAATGCCCAAAATAATTGCAAGTGGGTGCTACAGTTTGGATCAGGAATGTCCTCTAAAGGCCCATGTGTTAAAGGCGTGGTCCCCAGCTTGGAACTATTGGGAAGTGTTTGAAATTTTAAGAGGTGGGGCCTAATGTCTTTATGTCATTGAAGATGTGTGCTTGAAGGGGATTGTGGGATCCTGGCCCCCTTTCTCGCTATCTTTTGCTTCCTTGTCATGAAGTGAGCCATGTGATCCTGCCATGATGCGCTGCCTCATCACAGGCTCAAAAGCAATGCTGCGAATCGATCATGGACTACAACCTCTAAGCTGTGAACCAAAGTAAACCTTCTTCCTTTATAAGTTAATTATCTCAGGAATTTATTATAGTAACAGAAAGCTCACGAACATGCTAGGACATCACTGTATTTGTAGAACATGTGTTCAACTAGTATTATGTCTGCTTTCGAATAAATAAATGAAGGGAAGAATCCATCTTGAGGCTTGCTTTCCTTATAACATACTACCTAGTTTTAAGGTCATGGAGGAAGATGCCTAAAAATTTCATCTACTTTAACTACATCTACTAAAATAATTACTGAGAATTTGGCAGAAGACAAGTTACAACACACTCCAAGGAAGAAAACCATCAGCTTTGGGAGGAAGTTACAGAAAAACAGGGTTGGATCAGATGAAGAACTTCTTAAGGGATATGCCCAAAGCGAGTGTTAGAGGATTAGGAAGAAGCGAGTCCCTCATTCTTGGCAGTATTCAAGGAAATACTGGTTAACCAGCTGGTTAACCAGCCAAGGTTTACACATGAGGTTGATGCCACAAGCCCAGGTCCCTCACAGGAGTGGGTTCGTCATAGCAGTGGGAACTGGGCCTTGCTGATTAGCTGGGGCAAATCCTTTAGCATGATCCTCAGTACCCACTTCTTCCACGAGACTATCATAGAGATGAGAACTTTGATGGACCTTCTTCAACCCTCTCATCTTTTGGGAAAAGGTTTACCATGACAGAAGAAACACCATCTGCTCTTCAGGATTCACTGTGGTTGAAAACAGGGAAGACATTTCCCAAGCCAGGAAACTCCTAGGGAAGAACTGGCAAATTCTACTTCACTTGTAAATTCTGCTTCCATGGAGGTGAGGGAATAAAAATGCCCACTTAATTGTCATTTCTCAGATACATCTGACAATTTCATATCAAAAAATGTGGGCATTCACCCTGGGCATCTTTGATGGAGATGATTTTATTCATTTTATTTTGCCTTAGATAACATTTTTGCTCTCTCTCTCTCCTTGAGGAAACCAGCACCTTCAAACATAATCTCACTCCACACAAACCCACAGCTCACAGACCTACTAAGCAGCTAAGCTAAAAGGCTCACTGGAAAATTATTTACTATAGAAACGAATTCAATGCAGAGTTGCTTTAAAAAGCAAAGCTCTGAGCTTACATTTTAACATTTTTTCAAATCATTAAATACTTGACATAGAGAGGAGGAACACAGAAAACGGCCGAAGTGTCAGGAATCCCAGCTGATGGTGGAAGAGCTCCAAAAGATGATGAAGTGTCTCTGAGGGGACTGTGTAGTCAATGAGGACAGCAGGCCGAATGATGAAATTAGATTTGCCTAAGTCTCCATTTGCTCAAGAGAAGTAACTCATGTGATTGGAAAGACTCCAGTACATAGATCAGACTTCTCCAGTTACTCAATTTGTCATTCGCTACCATTAACATGGAGTGGGTCTAAAGCACTTTGGATGAGACCTTGAGGGCAGAGTGGGTGGGCATTTTTGTAAACCACACAGAGGAGCATTTCCTTCAAAGGGGAGAAGGTTTCTGTGGCCAAATGTAAGACATTTTCTCTGGATAAATCTCCACTTAGTGTGAGTTTTCTATGTTCGCTTCTATGACTGAATCCATGTTTGAAACTTCAATAGTTTCAAGGCACAATTTCAAAAGTTAAAAAAGTGACTCTCATAAAAATATAGAACAAATATGTATCAAACATTTATTTGGGTTGCTAGTGAGGGAACCAACAAGATGGTAAAGCTGGTTCAAACATGAAGTGCATATAATGCTGGAATAAAATTCCAAACAAAACTAGTTAATATCTTAGGAGGCAATCAAACTGTGACCTTTATAGTTCATTCTCTCTCTCTCTCTCTCTCTCTCTCTCTCTCTCTTTACTAGATAGAAATCATGTAAATTTTTATCACATGAAAATCTCCAAATTAACAAACATAATTTCACCTTCACAGAGTGTGGAGCCTTCACAGAGTGTGGATCAAAAGTTAATAGTAGTGGAGCATACCTGTAATCCCAGTACTTAGGAGGCTAAGACAGGAGAATTGCAGGTTCAAGGACAGCCTCAGCAACATAGTGAGACTCTTGGAAATCTAGCGAGACCCTGGTTCAAAACAAAATAAAAAATAAAAAAGGGCTGGGGGTATAACCAGAGGTAGAACGACCCTGGGTTCAATCCCCAGTACCACAAAGAGAAAAAAAAGTTAATAGTAAATCAAAGAAACAAAACTAGGTAATTCTTGAGTGAGTCCATTAGACAAAAGAAAAGACACACATCTGCCATTTTGCCTTATTTTCAATTTTGGGCATTTTTTCTTGAGAATACAAACAAATGAGTTTTTCCTTGGCACTATGCTGTAAAATTTGGTAGGAGCTACCAACAGAAATTCTTTTACATTAGAAGACACAGTGGATATTCATGCTTTCTCCTAAGGCACTTAGTGAAGAAAAGTTAAAAAACAAACAGTAACAACAACAACAACAACAAAACACGTAAGCCTATGGTTCTCAAATCTGAGAGGCTGGGTAGATTAATGTCTCCTGGTGAGATTTGAAAAAACTCCAATGTCCAAGTGATACCCTAAACCATTTCAATCAGAATGTCTGAGAATGGATCCCAGGAAGCAATGGCTTTAAGCTCTCCAGGTGACTTGCACGTGCAACCAAGACTGATATCACTGTGCTGTTGAGAATCGTGTGCGTGTATGTATGTGAATACATAAATATTTTAAAATTAAGATCAAATTGATATATATATATATACGCATATATATCCTGTTTTCTCTTTAATTATTAATCATATATGAATTTTTTCATTAATCACTGAACATTGTCCAATGTCATTTTTAAAGACTGCCTTGTGTTCCATTAAACGAATTTACAATTTATTTGTTTAATCCGCTGTTACTGGATGTTTAGTGTTCTTTTGTCCATCTGTTTGTCTTTCTGTCTTTTTTTTTTTTGTGGTGCTGGTGATCTAATTTCTCTCTCCCTCTCTGTTTCTTCCCGTTTTTTTTTCCTTTTTTGCCATTATAAGCTAGATTGCCACAAACATTTTATACAAAAATTTTATCTACATCTTGGATTATTTCCTTATAATGGATTTCTGAGAGTGGACTTACAGGCCAAGGAAAATGAGAGTTTTAAGGACATCTGAGATGTATTGCCAAAACTGTTTTCTACAAAACCCTATCAATGCATACTTTTAAATGTGTGATTTCCTCAATTTTCAATTTTCAAAATATTTGCATATCCCAAGAAGAGTTAAAAATTATTGTTTTCTGTTTTTTTCCCAGGGGTCATTTAACTTTTTAATCCTGCTGAATTTATCTTGGTGTATACATGGAAAGGTAAAACTCTAATTTGATATTTTTCCAAACAGTTCCTTTTTCCCTACATCATTTGTTGAATACCTTATTTCTTCATTAGTTCACGACTCTAAAAAGTTTAAAATAAAACATATAGGTTAAATAACTGTACTTTTTGCTAGTGAACAGACTCAAAGATGCACACGAAATAGCTTTAAACTAATAACAAATTTGTTTCTTAATGACACCTCATTCTAGTTTTAACTCTCACTCATTTATAGAACTCTGAGGTGTTGAAAAACAACCCCAGCTCATCTTCTCTAAGATGACTTTAATCTGTCTGTAAGCAGCTTGTAGCTTTGCCAATAACAGTCCTGCCTAAATCCATCTGCTCTACTTTGAATATTCCTCCTCTGTAATATTGTTTATATTCTGCAATATCTATGAAGAAAGGTCTTTCTACATCATGTCTTAGATTGACTTATTACCAATTCTGAATTTAGTTGGGCCTCTTTTTATATTTTTTGTCATATATTTATATATTTTTACGTTATTTTAAAAATCATTATAGTCTCATTTTTCTGTGCTTAATAGCCCTATTTAAAAATGAGTAGCCTGGTCTGGTGGTGCATGCCTGTAATCCAAGTACTTGGGAAGCAAGACAGGAGGATCTAGGTTCAAGGCCAGCCCTTAGCAACTTAGATCTTCAGCAACTTAGTGAGACCCTGATACAAAATAAAAATAAAAAGGGCTGGGGGTGTTGCTCGAAGGTAGAATGCCCCTGGGTTCAATCCTCAGTACTTAAAAGAAAAATATCAGGAAATGAAGCTGAAGTGCAGAATTATCAAAGCCAGGTCACACAAAGGAAAAGGAGGCTAACATTTCCAATTTTGTTGGAGAAACAAAAAAAATTCAATGAATGCAGGACACAAATCTCCCTCCTAACTCACAATTACTGTGTTAAAATATAGGAAAGGTCGATTTGTCTGCCAATTTTAAAAAATGAGTTTTACTTCCTTAGCATTATTACTCTTTATTAGCTTTGTTGAGTCTGAGAAACCTTCCTTGTGTTTCTCTTGACAGGTGACATGCAGATAGGTAGAGATTAAATGTTACAAAGAGAAACAATTGGCCTCATAACCCCCCACCCCCCACCAGGCAGGGGACTTGAGAAAATCGGTGAGTGTGTCCATGTGTTACAGCTTACCCCCCCATTTACCCTCTCCCACACAGGGTTTGTCCTGATCAAGTTCTTTGCTCCTTTGAAGGACACTTGTCCAAGTTGGTAGACAGGAACTAAGGGTGTGGCATGCTTGATAGCCCTTTAAGCAATCAAACTTTGGAGTGTTTTCCTGCTCTGTGAGTCCCTGTGAAGCCATCTAGACTTCAGGAGACCTGACAGGTTGGAGGTCACGGTCATTATCCTCACCCAGGGCCCACTTGGACCTTGAGATTAAGCAAACTCCAATTATTATTATTATTATTATTATTATTATTATTATTATTTTACTTCAAATGAAACAGGCTGGAGCCTTAGACCCCTCCCTACAGTGGCTGAGCTGAAGGAAGGGGCAAAGGAAACTTTCCGGGAGGTCAGGGAAGAACAGCGTAGGTAGGCTGTATTAGTTTTGGAAGAAGTCTCCAAGAGCCTGGGACTGCCCAGACTTGAGGCAGGTCTAACTCTCCAGCCCTTAGCCTTGGGGGAACCACTTTCTTCTTGAAGGGTTCCAAATCCCTGCTTTCCCTATTTGCCACAAGGCCCGTTTCTTCCTGTTCTATTTATCCTCCTGCCCCCACAAAGTATTTACAAAGCAAGGAGCTCGGGATGGAGCAAATTGCTTAGTCAAAGCCCAATCTGTCTAGGAACTGCAAAGTACTACCCACCTTCCGCCTTCAGGTTCTGCAGAGCTTTCTGCAGAGAGGCCCTTCTCTACTGGAGGTGGGAGGGAGAGGAAAGGAGGTGGTCCTGGGCTGGCTTCTCCCAGGAGCTGACCTGAGCCAAAAGTCTATGTGCAAGGCATTCACTGAGACAGTGCTCCTAGAGCAGACCAGGAAGGGAAGGGAGGAAGGAGGCACAGAAAAGAGAAGAAGCCAAGCCAGGGGGAGTGCCAGCATCAGCTTCAACCTCCAGGGAGCTCTGGAGTCTGACATGCACCTCAAAGCACATCCAGATGGCTGAGCTTTTGCACTCCCACATTAATCAGTTATTGGCTAAAGCCATTTTGTGGGTACAAAAACTCCCAGGCATCTCTGGCCTCCTCTATGGATGAAGCAACTGTCTATGTGGCTAAAGTCACAGGCTGTCTCCAGCAGCAAAACACGCAGACACTCTGCAATATGCAGATAAGGGATCCAAGGGGATCTCATGGGGGATCCATGGCGCCTGCAGGAGGAACCCTCTGGGGATAAATCTTACAGCTCAGGCTGAGCAGTACCCCAGACCTAGAGACGAGCCACCCTCTTGAAAGCAGGTGGTAAGCCATCTGTGGGCTCTGCGGGAACGGGAGGGCACATCCTGTTTAGGGAACCCTGCCAGGCAGCAGGTGGAAGGCCTGGCCGGGTCACCCTGAAAATTGCCTGGCTAACCCCTTTGTGGGTGCCAAGACCTCTCCAGTCCCAGGGTGTACATCATATATAGATCACTCAGCTTCATATATATTATTATTTAATATTTTATACATATATATAAAACATATATATATAATCTTTGTGGTACCGAGGATTAAACTCAGGAGGATTCTACCTACAAGCTATACCACTAGACCAATTTTATTTTTTATTTGGAAACGAGGTCTTGCTAAGTTGCTGAGAGCCTTTGCTAAGTTGCTGAGGCTGGCTTTGAATCTGAGATCCTCCCTGTCTCCGCCTTCCAAAGACTAGGATTACAGGCATGCGCCACCATGCCCAGCTATATACAATATTTTTATATACCTGTCAGACAACTTGCGTTAGTATCCCTGATATACCTTTGGAGTTATTGCTGACACCCTAATGGGGAATTGTCCTGCATATAAAAGTTACATTTCCAACTCTCATTGCTCTGAGAAGTCTATCAATACTCCTCTGTCTTGTGAATGTTTAAGACCATGTCTGACCACTTGTTCAAAGGACTGCTCAGCACTGAGTGTCAGCAATCACTACTTGGATTCTTGTATGTGATAACTCATTGTAATAGACCAGTAACTCCATGTGAAGTGGGTGCGTTTGTTATCCCCCCTTTATAGGTAGGAGAGCAAGGCACACAGGGGTTAAGTAAACGGCTCAGAGTCATACAGCTAGTAACAGGGCTGGGATTTGAATCTAGAGAGGCTGAACTGAGCATTCTTGCTTAATCACTGAGCTACAATCCTGTGTATGGATAGTCCTACATGCTTGCAAATAGACTGCAGATAGAAAGACGCCAGGATTCCATCAGGACTTGGTTCAAGGCTTGAGGAGTGAATCTAGCTTTAAAAGAACCCATTTTGGCTCTCGTGCACCATTTTATTTAATCCTATCAGTACGCCTATAAACAAGATGTCTATTATTATCGCAATTTTTTTCAGATGGCTTATCTGCTGTGTGCATGCATGTCACTGTCACTGGGAACTATATGTGAGACTATAATGCACCAATAAAAGTATACAAAAATTTAAAAAAAGAAGGTTTAAATATTTTGCCTACAGTTACACCATTAGTAAGTGGCCAAAACCTAAATCTCTTTGACTCTAGAACTATTACTTGAATTAATATTAAGAAAAATTATCTAAAACTTGAAAGTAAAGCAGAAAAATGATAGCATTCTTTTACATTATACTGTAGCATTTAAATATCTTTAGGAAAATACCTTTAGGCTCCTTCAAGGATTACCTAATGTTCTAGGGGAGTGTGTCTTTGTCTGGTTTACTATTTTTCTTTCTTTTAACAGTTTTATTGAAGTGTAATTGACAAATGATAAGCACACATATTTAATGCACTATCTGATAACACTTGACATACATGTTGCCATGAAGCCATTGCCACAATGAAGATATTAAACCTATTTACTACCCCCAAAAGTGTTTTCTTATTTACTCGATTGGAGGCCAAATTTTCAACTTACATATAGTTTATAGAAGATTGAACAAATGACTTTTGTCTAATATAGAAACAAATTATTTCTCTCTGATAGAAAAGATAAACTCAAGGGTTATAATTTTATTGCCCAGTAGGGCACTCATTAGTTTTGAACTCATCTTAACAAATGCATTTTAATCTTCCTTTTCTGACTGACTATATAAATCTTTGTTCCTCAAATACCCTGAGAGCGAGCTGTACCAGCTTACTGGTTCTCTCACTAATGAAGTAAATAAATCTTTAATGTAAACTCGCTGTATATTCATGAGAGTCATGTTCTAACTCTTTGGAATTATACTTTGCTACTATCAAGTTTGTGTATGGGTGTCTCAAGTATGTGTAGATGCGAAAAATGTCCCCAGGCCCTTCCAGAGAGCAAATGAGAGTACATATTGTCCCACCAGAGACCAATAGAGTTCTAAATTGTTCTAGAAGGTCTTGGCAGTTATATATAAAAAAAAAGCACGTGTGTGAATCTCATTCATCCTTTGGCAAGTACTGGTGGAGACACCCAGCAAACACAAGTACACATAGAATTTGTGACTCAAGTCTGTCTACGTTCCTGTTCTTTCCGTCCCCCCAGATAACCTTTCCTGTAGCTGTACAAATATCTAAAATTTCCATAAATTCACTTTCTAGGAGGACCATATTTTAGGCAAACAGGCTTTTCTGGGCCTGCAGTTAGTTCATTTAGCTAGAACCTCGAGGGGAAACGATGAAAATGAAAGATTTCATGAATAACACAATGGAAAGACAAAGCCACCCAGGAAAGGTTAGCCTGCTTTAATCACAAGTGCCCACATGTCTCCCTTCAAACAGATTGATGTGCTCCTTTTTGGAGGCAGCAGCAGGTTTGTTTAACATTTTCCCAGGAATCAGATCT
This sequence comes from Glis glis, assembly GCA_004027185.1. Classification (NCBI taxonomy): domain Eukaryota; kingdom Metazoa; phylum Chordata; class Mammalia; order Rodentia; family Gliridae; genus Glis; species Glis glis. Next base: position 37,987 of record PVJS01004081.1, read on the forward strand.
CAGGCTTATTAATCATTGCTCCCCCGGGGGCCAACCTGGTGAAAATGCTTACCTACTTACTGCAATTCTCCAAACGTCTGTGATTTCCTTTGCCATAACATCACCCCTCAATCCTGCCCTGCCTTCCTTATCCGGACAGTTTCCATCAAGCTTCAAAAGTCAATGAAAACGGCGTCTCCTGGAGGAGGCTGCTCACAGGGGCCAAGGTCTGGACTCCTCTGTGGCTTTCAGGCATCCCAAGCTGGTGCTGCTTGCTACATTGGCCTCTTCATATTATCCTCAGCCCCAGTACGCTGAGAGGTTCTCAATGGGAGCCCTGTCAGTCCAGGTGCCTAGCACGTGGCAAGCATGGAGTGAATACTTGTGAGGACAAGGACCATACCTCATACTTCTGTGAAATAAAATGTCTAGGAGGCCATTGGTTTGGGCTGAGCTCCCCACACTAGACCTATAGGTCAAACCAAAATAGACTCACTCCTGCTAAAGTTCCAGGTCACCAGGCCAAAACTAAGTTGTTTATCTGACCCAAGAAATTGGAAGCATAGAGATAATAACCAAATCCCTAAACAAGCTGGTTTTAGCTGGCATGATAAGGAAATGTCCTCTGTTTTAACCTTATAAGGAAAGTAACTTTGAAACAACTAATCTATTTTTGTTCTCTGTTTCTGCTTCTCCAGCCCTTTTCTGTCTATAAAGCCAAACTACTCAACTGATTGGGGCACTCATTCTATTTTATGGAATGAGGTGTTGCCCAATTCTAAAATCTTGACTAAATGGCAAGTAAGGGCCGGGCATGGTGGCACACACCTGTAATCCCAGCACTTTGGAGGCTGAGACAAGAGGATTGCAGGTTCAAGACCAGCCTCAGCAACTTAGTGAAACTCTCAGCAACCTAATGAGACATTATTTTTTGTTTCAAGACAAAAAAATAAGAAGTGCTGGGGATGTAGCTTGGAGGTAGAATGTCCCTGGATTCAATCCTCAGTACCACAAAATAAATAAATAAATAAATAAATAATTAAATAAATAAGTAAGTAAATAAATAATAGGCAATTAAGATTTTTAGATTAAATTTGTTACAATTTTGTCTTTTGACCTTTATGGCTTTTTGTTTTTGCTTTTTTGTTAAAGGACACTGGGCTGTCATATATGGGTATATATGTTTCTTAAATACCCATTCTGTCCAGGCGTCCATATATATGACACCTATAAACTGCATGCTTAGGCTTTTATCGTTGTCCTATACATGGAATACCTGGACAGAATGTGTTAAATTGTTTCATGCAGCTTTTTGGCACCAAGCTTCCTTTGACCATTTAATTTGAGTATATTAATATTTGTTGGACAGCCCAATAAGTAATGTAAGAAGCTATATACGCACATACATTTACCCATTAAACCTCAGTATGCAAGAAGATGGGGGGGTTAAGTGGAGGCGAGTATTAGGGTAACATTTTATTTTATTTTATTTTATTTTATTTTATTTTATTTTGTTTAGTTTAGTTTAATTTAATTTTTTTTTTTTTTTGGTACTGGGGATTGAGCCCAGGGGCATTCTACTTCTGAGCTACACCCCCAGCCCTGTTTTTTTAAATTTTTACTTGGAAACAGCATCTTGTTAGGTTGATGAGAGTCTCACTACTTGCTGAGACTGGCCTCGAACCTGTGATCCTCCTGTCTCGGCCTCCCAAGTACTGGGATTTCAGACATGTGCCACCAAGCCTGGCGTGGGGCAACATTTTAAAGTTTCATCTTCAGAGGATCTGGAGGCCAATCTTGGCCATTTTGCTGTTGCTTTTGTAGAACGTGACCCAGCAAATTTAGCTCCACACAATGCTATGAGGGGGCTCTTCTCCTAAGTGATGATCCAAGCCTTCTGAACATGAAGTCATGAGGCTACATCTTACATGCTTATGCTTCTTTAGACTCAGAGAGCCTTTTCAGAAGTTCACTGGACAACCAGAACCGGATCTACTTCAAAACCACTTGTAAACCGGGGCATGGTGGTGCATGCTTGTAATCCCAGTATTTGAGAGGCTGAGACAGGAGGATCGCAGGTTCGCGGCCAGCCTCAGCTATTTAGCGAGGCCCTCCGCAACTTAGTGAGATCCTGTTTCAAAATAAAGACTAAAAAATAGGGCTAGGGTGTAGCTTGCAGGTAGAATGCCCTTGGGTTCAATCAGTACCGCAAAAAAAAAAAAAGTTTGTAGACTTTGGATGAAAAATAAGCTTTAAAAGTAAATGGTTTTCTGAAGAAAGAATGTTCCTTAATCAAGGAAATATAATTTCTAAATGCATTTACAGAATCAGAGATCTTGAAAAGGTCTGAAAGTCGAAGTTGGCTTTGTTTTGTTCCAGAAAGACATGGGCTGAAAGGGTCCAAGTCCAGTTGCAGTTTGGTCAGGATGGGCTACAGCAAGATCTGTAGGGAACTTGTTGGAAATGCAAATTCATGACCCCCACCCTAGATATGCTGGAGGGGACCCTTGAGGGTGTGGCCCAGAAATTCATGCTTTCCAGGAGATCCTGATGGTCACTAAAGTCTGAGGTCTACAGCCCTAAAACCTTTCAGGAAACCAGTTATTCTCCTTGGGAAGCAAAAATACAACAGTGGTTCCTCTGTATCTATAGGGTATCAGTTCCAGGAACTCTGCAGGTAGCAAAATATGAGGATGCCCAAGTCCCTTATATAAAATGGCACACTATTTGCATTTTATCAGTGCACATCCTCCTGTATACTTTAAATCATCTCTAGATTACTTATACCAAGTACAATATAAATGCTACATAAATAGCTGTTATTCTGTATTGTTTAGGAAAAATAACAAGAAAAAAATGCCAGCACATGTGCAGCAGATGCAATATTTTTCCCCAGAATATATTCTACCTGTGGTTGGTTGAATCTGTGCACAGAGAACTCACAGATACAAGGGCTGACTAATAAATTCTATAGGGTTCTTGGTAGACAAGGGCTTCTAAAAATTCAGTTGCAAAAAAGTCACCAAGAGAACTTATTGAAACACAGATTTCTGGGCTCCAGAGATTCTAGTCCCCAGAGATTCTAGTCCAATTGATTTCAGTGAGTCCTGTGAATTAGCATTTCTATCAAGTCTCAGAATGATGCTGCTGGTTCAGGGATCACACCTTGTACAGCAAGAGAAGATACCCAGAAATCTCCAAGCTAGTCCTACATGGATACAAAAGCTATACCCCATCTGGTGAGAAAACAGGAAGGCTTTGTGATCATAGGAGATTATTTTTCCTTGTAAGAAACCTGGCAAAATAATACCAGGCTCTTTGCTATTTAAAAATAGCATTGGGGGCCTTTGGAGCAGGTTCTTTTCTGAAGCTTTTTTCCCATTCAAACTTCACTTGATGAGGACTATTGTCACTCCTTCAGTCAGAAACACAGTCATTTAAATATCAGTCTGTCAAGGCTGCTAGGGCAGGGCTCATGCCAGGGCAATCACAGAGCTTCATGGCTGAAGCTCCTCACCAAGGGAATGGATGAATGAATGAATGAATGAATGAGTAGAAGACTACAATCTACACATCTCAAAATACAGTGATGCCTAGCTCTCAGAGAGGCTGCATCTAAACTCTGAACTGCTTCCCTGGGCCCTATAGCCTCACTAGAAGGAAGGCAGGAGCTATCAAATGAGGTGGAAATTGCCTGTGTTTATTGTTTTCCATGAGATTAAGCTGGAAAAGGGATATAGCATAGAGTTGGCCAGCTGTGTGTGCACAGCCTATTTATTAAACCCCTTTGGCTGGGCGTGGTGGCGCATGCTTGTAATCCCAGTACTTTGGCAGGTGGAGACCGGAGGATCCGGGTTCGTGGCCAGCCTCAGCTCTCTCTCTCTTTCTCTCTCCCTGTCTCTCTCTCTCTCTCTACCTAGTGAGGCCCTCCGCAACTTCGTGAGACCTGGTTTCAAAATAAAGTATAAAAAATAGGGCCGGGGGTGTAGCGCGGAGGTAGAACACCCCTGGGTTCAATCCCCGGTACCAAAAAAAAAAACCCTCTGAATGTTTTTTTTCTCATCTGTGAAGCAGAATTAACAGTACTACCTTAGTCTTGCTGTGAACAGAGCTACTCACAGTATGGCTAATGAACCTGCAACATCAGTATCACCAGGAAGTCTGTTAGAAATGCAAATTCTTAGGCTCCAGATGTGGTAAGCCTGTAACTCAGTTTGGGGGTCATTTGTTACACAGCAAAAGCTAACTGACATACTGAGTATACCTCAAGACTTTGCTAGAGTGCTATTGTCTTCTCTCCTTATTCTGCCCTCCATACCCTGCAGTCAAATTTCATCTTTTATGTTAGGAATTTTACAACAGTTGGACTATCAGTATGAGTAACCAGCACACAGCAAGTAGAGCAGAAATAAAGCATGCTTGGAAGGCACGTCAGAAATGGAGGGTGCTGTTTTCACATCCTTTAATAAAAGGAAATAGGACAGGAGGAAAAAAGGAAGCCCGACTTAATCTAAATTTTTCATGTGGCATCTCAGGAACAACCAGCGATTCTATTCTTAGCCTTCTCCTTCGCTGAAGCTGAATTTTATTTCCAGTTAATGCCTATCTTGATCTGAAAGGGGATTTTGAAGTTGTGGGCTAGGATTGGAAGGATACAGTTGGTGAAATAGAATTTTGTCATCTCATTTTATTTCAGGAGTCTGAAAAAACTTGCTGTTGGGCTAGACTCAGATGTCACCCCCGATTGGCAGAGGCATTACCCGCCACACCTCTTTAACGCGCTGCTGATGGCCATCAAGTCATGAGAACTCAGGCAGCATGAGCACGTTCTCTGCAGCTCCTCCAGTCCTTTTGGGAGTAAGGTCCCTGCTCTGCATTGAGAGAGTGTCTGTTTTGTTCTAACTTTGGGGTTGTCTGGGTCTTAGAAGCACGAGGCCAGCTTGAGTCAACACAATAGTTGACTTTATCATTACTTTTATTATAGATACGAAGAAACAGAAACAGGAAAATTAAGTAACTGCCCCCTAGGTCTCAAGCCAGAACACTTGCCCTTAACTCTATGTTAAAACGAGCCCAGACACCAGACCAGTGCCTGGGACATGATAGACGCTCAATAAATATCATGCCTGACTGAATATTGTGAGCCCTCACAGAGACGTGGTCCCTGGGGGCTGGTGGACACACCTATGGAATCAATATTAGTGATAAAACACTGACTTATTCTCCCTTTCTGTCCCTATCTCATTTAAATGGTCATGGTTAGCATACCTATTCTTTATGGATTTCAAGGGGGACCATGAAATTAAAAAGTGGCAATTTAGTAGGAATTCTGGGAGATTTTTCTGGAAAGGGAGTGTTCTCAGCAAGCGGTTTTCGCTTGGGTGGTATGTGTATCGTGGATGAGGGCTGGGGTACTGATGGAGATGATGGCATGGTAACTAGAACAAGGACCCCCTGCCCACCAGTGTTGGGGTGACTTGCCATTCTGCTTTCTTCTCTATAAGGTGGTCTAGCCAAACATCAATGTTTCCTGGGCTTAGATGACTGTTTTGCCTTCGCTGACAAGGGGAAACTCCCGAGGGCAATTTTCTCTCAACCCCTCTTATCTCTTGCATCTTGTCTTCTACTCTTTCCCCCAACATATGGCTACAGATGTGCATAGAACATCCACTCCCACCATCCTCTTTCACTGTAAGCCAGGAAAACTCAATGTGAGACTCTGTCTTTGAAATGTGATGGCTCAGGAATGGCTTAGAATTGGTCAGAATTTGTATGTCCCCAGTGAAACCACTGGAACTTTAGGTTTTCCTAATAGGATTCCTACAGAAATGGAGTCCTTATTCAGGCATAAAATAAATTCCAATGAGCTCCTCTAAATAATGCCAATACTGCAGGACACTCCTTCGTTACCTGGGCTGAAGGGCACACAGCTTTGAAGTTTTAGATTTCAGTAATGCCATGTTTAAAATTTCAATCATGAAGTGAACTAACATAGTTTCATTCCTTGCCAATATCAGAAGTCGAAAGATGATTGTATATGGGAACAGATGGGACAAGAGAAAGGAAAAAGTTTATGATTTCCACACACTCTTGGGGTTTCAAATAGAGATACAGTGTTAAATAAGCAAGTCATATCACCTTCTCATGGGTCTATTTAATCATAAATTCATTTAAAACAGATTTTGAGCCACTATTCTGTGGGAATTGTCAGTGTGCATAAAAGATGAATTCCAAAGCCTTCCTGCCACTGAGAAGTTTGCAGTTGATTTCAAGTGCCAGAACCAGGACCTGGGGACACACCAAGGCTGAGAACCTACACACAAAGCTTTGGAACTGTGCTGCCCTGGACATCGCGCCTTTCTTAGACCCCCCAGTTCAAATGAACGTTTATTCTCCCCAAACATGATTTGATAGTGAATGTATATTCTCCCAAGCAGAAACTTCCTCTGTATTACCAATATCCTGACCTAGAATCTAAAGAGGGTGGGTTGATTTTCTTAAGTGTGGAGGACAAAGCATGAGGGCGTGCTCTGAATGGCCCAGATTCTTTTATGCTGTTCATCCATTCCAGTGAGTGAAAGAGACGTCTCACCTCCCTCAATCTCCCTAAAATCAAAGACCCACTGAATTCTCAAGTGCATGTTCAGAAACTGAGAGAGCAAGAGAAAGTGGGCCAAGGGACTCCCTGGGAAGGACACTTAGTATCAGCTGGGGTTAGGGAGGCTGCGCCTGATCAGGAGGTGCCTTCATAAACCCTTCCAAACACTCCGCTTGCCCCTCCCACTCCCCTCCTCGCTTGCCAAGGTGCATGCTTACTTAAGAAGTAGATGTTCTCTCTGAATGGGTTCCCCCCATACCGGCCAAGCCCCCTTCCACTGTCTTAGAACAGTTTATACTTTTTGTTTCTACCATTTAATGTAATCTAGCAGTTACAAGCCTGCTAGACTCTGAAATCAGACTGTTTCCGTTCAAGTCTTGGCTCTGTCACCCCTGGCTGTATGCCTTAAAATGAGCTGCTCAATCTCATTGTGCCTCAGTTTCCTTATTAGGAGTGATGGGGATAATACCAGTTTCTACCTCATAGCCTTTCTATTTATTATTATTATTATTATTATTTGGTAGTCCTGGGGATGGAACCCAGGGGCCTTCTACCGCAGGGATACCCCCAGCCCTATTTTATTTTGTATTTGGAAATAGGGTCTTGCTAAGTTGCTGAGGGCCTCGCTACATTGTTGAGGCTGGCTCGGACCTTGCCATTCTCTTGTCTCAGCCTCCCAAATACTGGGATTACAGGTGTGCGCCACCGTGCCCTGTCTCATAGTCTTTGTGTGTGTGTGTGTGTGGGGGGGTGCTGGCAATTGAACCCAGGGGCATTCTACTTCTGAGCTACACCCCCAGCTCTATTTTATTTTTTTATTTTGAAACAGGGTCTCACTAAGTTGCTGAGGGCCTTGCTAAATTGCTGAGGTTGGCCATGAGCCTGCAATCCTCCTGTCTCAGCCTTCCAAGTACTGGGATTTTAGGTGTGTGCCACCACACCTGGTTCTCATAGTCTTTTTATAAAGAATAAACTAATATTTATAAAAGCACTACCAATCTCACTAACATGTATGGGGGCGGGAGCCAGGAGGGCAGGTCCAGAGGGAAACACCAAGCGCTGGGTGCATGTATGTTTGTATCACATTGAACCTCCCTATGATGGATAATTACAATGTACCAAAAAAAGCATATAGATAGATAGATAGATAGATAGATAGATCAACAATTAGAACAGTGCCTGACATATAGGAACTTTTAAATAAGTGTTTCTTTAATATATAAAAATTGTGGAGTTCATTTTTTAATACATCTTTTTTCTCAAATATAAGTTCCAACTTTTTTCTTTTTGGTACGGAGGATTGAACCCAGGGGCATTCACCTCTGAGCTACACCCCCAACTCTTTTAATTTTTTATTTTGAAACAGTGTCTAGCTAACTGGCTGAAGGTCTCCCTAAGTTGCTGGGGCTGGCCTCAAACCTGCGGTCTTCCTGTCTCAGCCTCCCAAGCAATGGGATTATAGGTGTGTGCCACCACGCCCTGCTGTTCCAACTTACTTTATGTCACTGAGGGGCTTTCTTGTAGCACTAGATATATGATACACAAGGTTGGATTAAGGAAGTCTTTATTACTCCTACAACTATTGTCAGCAAATATCTGTTAAATGTTTGCACTGTGGTCAAAACTTTACAGGCACTATCAATCCTCAGAACCCAAAAGGGGGACAAAAAGATGCTCAGATGATGTTGACCCTCTTACAATTCCAGGGGCTTCCTAATGCTCTCCAAACAAAAGCCAGTCTCCACTCCGGGTTCAGGCCTTGGCTGACCTGTTTCCTTCCGAACTCTCCTCTGCCTTCTGCCCACTCCCCTACAGCACCATTGACCTACTGACGTTCCTCAAACACACCAACCTTGCCCCTGCCTGTGGCTTTGTACCAACAGTCTGAAACACTCTCCAATCACCTCATGGCTGCTCCTTTCTTGTCATCAGGTCTCAGCTTAAACACCTCCTCCACAGAGACCTCCCTGACACCATCTCCCATTGTCCCCTCATCTTAATCTCCTACTCAGCCTCCATCCTTCTGTTTGATGGCTGTCTTCCATTAAAATGTCATCTTCACAAAAGGAGATCTAGCCTTTCATGTCTACCCCGTCTCTCCATTGCCTCGAGCAGCACTTGGCATGTAGCAGATACTGGGTAAGTGTGTGGTAAATGACAGAGGAGGGAGGGAGAATCCATGCATGCTGTGGGCTTCAGCCCTCATTATAAGGATGAGGATCCAGTGTCAAACCCATCCGGTGCCCTTGGTGGCTCAGGAGACAGTGCCAGGCTGCCCGTCAATCACAGGACAAAGATGTCACCTGCACCTCCCAGCTGCACCTGATCTGCCATCCTTGAGATCTGTCCCCAGCCGGGCTCTTGAATGGGCTGTCTGGAGCCAAACAGAGCAGCAGAGGCCTTAGCAGAAAGCCCACACTGGCCCTGCAGTTCATACCGGGCCTCTCTCGAGCAGGGCAGACAGCCCTAGACCTCTGGCTTGGCCCTGTGGAGGCTCAGTGAGGCTGGGGAATTTCTGTTCCTCCCAGCAGCTGCTTCACAGGGGCGTTTCTCCAGCTCACTGTCAGGGACCCCCAATGCCCGCTGTGATTGCTGGCTCCGTGGAGCCATTGAAGCCTTTCGCGTCACTCCCCAGGTTGCTAATGGCAAACACTGAAAGACCCATGCTCCAGAGCCCCCGCCTGCTCTTCTAGGGCTCTGCAGGCCTCACCTCCTCCACAATGATGATTGTAGATTGGGGCAATCAAGGTCAGAAAAATGCACGCAGGCCCCAACTCGGCGGGCAAGCAGGTTGGCAAACATCAAAATTACACAGTTTGGAAAGAGGCCTGGAAGCTGAGAAATGTTCATTAGGGAGGCCTCTGGCTGTGTGATGTGGACCAAGGCTCTCTCTAGGCTAGGAGCGTGCGTCCCCAAGGAGGGGCTCTGGAGGATGACGGGGAGGCAGAATCGTGCTTCCCCAGCAGGGAGGTGGGGTTCTGAGATGGCCCTGACATTTCTGCTCCCCTCACTCCAGGGAAGTTTGTTATAATCTCTTTCCCTTGATTGTGGGTGGCACCTATGAGTAGGACAGTGTGTCAAACTGTGATTAGGTTATGATCTATGGAAAAAGAAAAGGAATTCTCTCTGTATAATTAAGGTCCCAATCAGTTGATTTTGAGATAATCAAAAAAGGGATTATCTGGGGTGAACCTGACTTAATCAGATGAAAGCCCTTAAAAGTAGGACTGGTCCTTCTTAAAGAGATACTCCTGCTGTGCTCAAAGATGTCAGCTGTCCTACTGCAAGTGGTCTGTGAGAGAGCCAGGTGCTAAGGAACTGAGAATGGTCCCTGGCTCACATCCAGCCAGAAACAGGGCTTTCAGTCCTGCAATGCAAACAACTGAGTTCTGCCAACGCCCCGAGTGAGCTTGGAAGGGGTCCTCGCGCTCCAGATGAAAATGCAGCCCGGCTGACCCTTGGATGGCAGCCTGTGAGATCCTGAATGGAGGGCGAGCCCTGCCATCCCGGGCCCAGACTCATGACCCATAGAAACCGAAATAACAAGTGTGTGCTGCTTTGAACCATCACTACACAGCAATAGCTAATGAATACCTAGCTTCTAGAAAGGCCCCTGCGTGTTCCCAATGCTGCTTCCCCCAAGTCAGGAGGCTTCTACCTCTTTTTCTCTTTCTCTGCTCCTCTACTAGGAGAGGGGGTTCAGGGGACATTGTGGTGTAGCATGGAAACATTAGCCCAAGGTCATGCAGGTCCCAGTGATTCCTACCCGGCTGACTAGCACAGGTCTCTGCACATATTCCTTACTACCTCTTGGAACCTCAGTTTCCCCATCCATAAATGGAAATATCGAGAGTACCCACTGCATTGGGCAGGGCGAGTATATGAATGACTTCATGTGCATAGAGCACTCTGCTTAGTGTTTAGGAGCTATGGAATTTGTAAAATTCATAAAAGTAATTCTCTACTGCTTGTATCCCCACCCGCAGCCACCAAAGTCTAGTTTGCACTTTAAAAAGGTGGACAGTGTAGGGCATGGTGACACACATCCACAGTCCTAGCTACCTGGTAGGCTGAAGCAGGAGGATTGCTTGAGCCCATGTTTGAGACCGGCCTGGGCAATGTAGTGAGATCCCATCTCAAAAACATATATATAAATAAAATAAATAAAAAGAAAAGGTGGACAGGCCTGGACATAAAAGAATTCAGTTGTTCCAAGGCCAAAATACTGATGCGATTGCCTCCTCTTATCTATAGTATCCCCATCATTCTCTCTGTTCTTCCTACCTTATTTTTTTCACTCGAAATATCATCTATGATGCACATGTTTGTGAATTTCATATTCAGGCCTGCACTACCTAACAATGTTTCAGTCAATGACAGGCTGCCGGGACAGGGGTTCTATAAAATCATAATGGAGCTGGAAAATTCCTATCACCTAGCGACGTCGTAGCTGTCATAATGCCGTAGTGCAACATATTACTCACTGTTGGTGGTAATGCTGGTGTAAACAAACCCACCGCACTGCGAGTTGTATAAAAGCACAGCACATACAGTTCTGTACAGTATACAATAGTTGATAATAAGCGACTATGCTATTGGATTATGGATTTTCTATATTACACCTTTTCTTATTATTTTAGAGTGTACTCCTTCTACTTATAAAAATGTTTATTACAAAACAGTATGCTGTGTTGCACCGGCACAGCTTCATACACCTTGTGTTTATTGCATCTCTTGACTGCATCAATGGGCCACGTGGAGTGACTAACCTATACCGTGCAGGTTTGAGTGAGCACGCTCTATGTTGTTCACACAACACTGAAACTGCCTCACAATCTATTTCTCAGAAGTGTCCCCGTTGTTGGGCAACGGAGGTATGTATTATGAAACTCAGCTGTTCTCTAAGGCCACAGAGGAGGCACGACATGCCCAGAGGTTCAAAAGAACCTGGAGTAGGGATCTAAGATGAGATTTAAAACCAGGTCTGAATGGCCCCCTACTCTTTTTTCACCATTAAAACAGTTTGGATTTTGTAATTCAAACGACTCATTGGAACCCATGGTGTAAAATGTACACTCCCTGATCTATACTGGGGCACTTCATCAGAGACCTGCCACTTTTTTTTTTCATTCTTTTAGCTATAACTTTATTTTTTGTTTTTTACTGTGAGGGGTGGAGAGAATCTGCCACTCACTGAGAGTGGCTTCTGAGCTTTCACATCAAGTTGGGATATATACACTCTGAAATGGAGCCCTGCAGCATCCTCTTGCACCCCGCCCGCCCCCTTTATGTTTTTCACTCCCTGGAAACTACAGTTCTGCACTTACTGCTATAGCGTCTTCAGCAAAACTGTGAGAGCTGCCCCTCCCTCCCACTCTTTTGCTGCAGGATAGAACAAACTCTCTTGGTCCCTGCCCCAAGTCATCTTATTTTTATACTATTAACAACAGCAGATTGGGACTTACACTTTGGCCTGATACTTAAAAAATAAACCATTTGGTTCAATTTGCTTGCGTGAAATCATCCCTATAACTACAAAAGGCCACAAAGAGATGGTTCTCAGATTCCTCTTCCACTAAAATGCCAGAAGCAGCAGGACCTGCCCAAGTGACTGACAAGTGCTGGTGAGAGGAGCACAGATCATGGGGTGTGTGCGTTGGAGGGTGTTTAAGGACTTGGAAATACAATGATGTGACAGGCTTGGAGACAGTGGTCACAGTACCTAGAGTAAGAGGGCCTGGAAAATGAGAGGGGCAGCTCAAGAGAGGGTTTGAAACACCCTAGGGGCAGGAGTTAATTCTCTGGAGCCAATTTCTTGAGAATAGAAATAAAGGAACAAGAGAGATAAAGAAAGATGAGGGGAAGGATTCAGGAGAAAGGGTGGTAGAGGGGTGGGCATGACTGAGCCTTGGCTTAGATCAACAGAGGACTAGAACCCCCATCTAATTGGGGTGGAGCTTACCACAAATGGAGCTTGGGCTTAAAGATGGATCCTGAAGGGAATTTCAGCTCTGCTGTTTTCAAGGTTAAGGACAAGGTAACTTTTTTTTTTTGCGGTACCGGGGATTGAACGCAGGGGCGTTCTACCTCCGTGCTACACCCCCGGCCCTATTTTTTATACTTTATTTTGAAACTGGGTCTCGCGAAGTTGCGGAGGGCCTCACTAAGTAGAGAGAGAGAGAGAGAGAGAGAGAGAGAGAGAGAGAGAGTTGAGGCTGGCCGCGGACCAGGATCCTCCAGTCTCTGCCTCCCAAAGTGTGTGCCACCACGCCCGGCCACAAGGTAACTTATTTAACCTCATTGCATCTCAGTTTTCTCAGCTGTAAAGTGAAACTAATATCTTGCAGGTTGTCACAAGAATGAAATGAGATGGTGCATACAAAAAACTTGGTTGGTATTTGGCACTTAGGTGTTGAATAAATGGTACCTGGTAGGAGCCAAAATGACTGTGTGGGGAGTACGTGAATGGCTAAGATATAAAAGCACCCAAAGTGGAGCAGCTGTTGTGATGCCATTTGACGTCCACCTGTCACGCACCTCTCACGTGCATTATGAGGGCCTCTACTGCTAATGCCTCTTTGCAAGTGAGGCAAGATTCACAGACTTAGGGTTTTTCCCCCTGATTTTAGGAGTAGACTTGGCTTCCCACAGGGCTGGATGAAGTTTACTTCATCCATTAGGCACTGAAGGATGGGAGTTGGTGCACAAATACCCTAGCTTCCTTGCCCGTCAGGTGGGGGAATTCATGTGCCTTACACACTTCCTCCCAGTGAGGTCTCTAGCTGGACTGTGCCGCAGTAGGTGGCAACCTACTTATTAATGCCCCCTGTATTGTTTCCCTTCAAAACTCTGTCTAGTTTCTCTATTCATCTACCTGTGTTTCCTAGGACCATTTCCCACATAAAATAAATGCACTCATATCCTTCACTCAGGATCTGCTTCTGGAAGGACCCAACCTAAGAACGTCCCAACTAAACAATTTCAATGACTTTGATTTTTTTTTTTTTGTCCTTTGGGGGCTTAGTTAACTGAAGCTGGTATAGGATCTGAAAAAGCAGAAAGCTTTTTTGCCCAGGGCCTAATATTCAGGGGTCTGCCATCTGATGTCAGAGTGAGTTGAGAAGATAAATGTACAGCCCAAACTCAGAATGCTCTTTGGAAGTGCCTGACTAGGCAGTGGGTGAATCAGTCGCTGCTAATCTATGGGCAGAGGCAAAGGCTCTGGCCTGCTGCGAGGCCTCCATGCAGTTGCCTGGCTTGTTTTCCATGACGCAGCAGCACAGTTGAAAAGCCTTCAGGGTTTTTTCCACTGCCTCCTCCCTCGGGTTCCTACTGCCAAAGCACTCTCTGGGCAGAGGGCTGCCTGAGAATCCTTTCTAGCATTATGGGTAGCTAGTATAATTAGAAGAGAAAGCAGGGATTTCTTGCTTAAACAGGGGAGACTTCTGGAGAGACAGAGAAAAACCTTCAAATGCAATTCCCTTTACCAAGACAGGCCCAAGTGAGATTTCAAATAAAGAATCAGCACCACAAAAGAGCTGATTTTTTTTTCCAGTTTGAATCCAGAAAGGCTTACTCATCTTCAATGTTCAGAAGAAATAATTTTCTCTTTGCCCCCCTGAATTTACCTGACACTTGGTTTGTGATGGCTTGGCTTCCTTGGAGAGACAAAACTAGATATTCCGGGTGCCCTCTTGACCCAAGGATATCCAAAGCTTCAATCTGTGGGCTCCAAGTTTGACTGGGAAATAAACTAGAAAGCCTATGGGGGCAAGATAATAATGATCCATGTCTAAATTCCCTGGTTTGTACAATTTAGTGGAAAATGTGTAGCCCCAGGAGGGACAGACAGGGCCCAGTGCCCAGCTTGAGGCTGATGGAGAGCTTTCTTTGACTTATTTTCCTAACACTGGTGGGGCTGTTGTAGATTTTTTTTAAAAAGTGGCTATAACTATTCCCTTCTTAGGATACACCACTCCCCTCTACATGAACTTTGTCATGTGACTTAATTTAGTCAATGGGACAATAGCAAATGTGGCCTAAACAGAAACTTGAAAAGTGCATACCCCTTGGAGCTCACTCCCCCTTGCTGTCTCAGGGAACTCTGTAATTCCCACCATGTCCATATGCCCATACTTGGGCTAGCCTATCGGATGTTGAGACACAAGTGGTCCCGTCACCATTGGTCCAGCCAAAAGCCCCAAACACCAGATGCGAAAGTGAACACACATAGACCAAATAAACCTCAGCCAGTCTACCAGCCGACTGAACCCACAGACTCACGAGCAATAAGAAATGGTTGATGTTTGAAGACACTACATTTTAGGGAGGTTTGTTACACAACAGAAACAATTGCTTCAGGATCTCCCAGCTATCACTGCTGCCTGGATGACATGTGGATCCTGTCCCCTCTCCTCTCCACTAGCTTCCTCCCACCCTACCACCGAGGGGTGCAGGAGGGCTCGGGCACTAATGTGTCACCAGTAGAACCTCAGGTATCTTCATATCACTTTATAGTTGTTGCAGATATCTTAAAATATCATGCATTCTCATTACCACTTTGAAATTAAGGTAGTTAATAGATTCCTGTAATGGTTTGGATTTGGAAGCCCCCCCAGCCTCACGGAAACAAGGTACCAATGTTGGAAGCAGGGCTTGGTTGCTAAGGCAGGGTCCCTGAAGGTGTGGCCTTGGAGATTATATATTGGTTCCTCCTCCCCCTGCTCTCTCTCCTGCTTCCAGCCTCCGTGATGTGAGAGCGAAGGCTTGTGTTCTCCCTTTCTCCACTTCCCACCACCATGCCCTGAGATCCATGGTCCCTGGCCTCACATGTACTGAACCCCAAAATCTCCAAGGAAAACTGTGAGCAAATAAATCTTCCTTCCTCTAAATTACACGGTCAGTCTTTGGATTATAGCAGTGAGAATGCTGACTAGGACAATTTCCCCCTAATAAGTGCTATTTGATGCTTTAATTTAACAAAAGACTACATATTACTATAACACAAATTTGGTTTTATAAAAAAATTTTGATAACTGGCCTTCAATATAATTGTTTTCTTATATAATCCTATGTATTTAATTTTATACATTAAAATATATCACTCTTAAAAGCGATCCATGGGCTTCGTCATACTCCCAGTGGGGGTTTATGGGAAAAGCAAATAACTAAGATCTCTTGAATTCTATTTGGGTAAAAAAAAATTGGTGGTCTATTTAGTGCCACTTACTTGCTCAGCCTTGTTTCTCAAATATTGATAAAATATATTAAGACATCCACAGGAAGAAGCTGTGATAAAACAACCCAGAAAACTTCTAGTCATTTCTGATTCTGGCAGATCACAGAATCACCAGAAATTCCATAACTTTGGTAGCAATAGAAGAAAACTCAGATGCCTACAGTGCTGAAAATGTAATAAAAAATATGTGGACTAAACCAGGTAAAAATAAGTCATGTTAGGCTCTGTAGCAAATTGGAGAGGAAATATCCTGCCTTAAGGCATTAAGATTAAGGATTTTACAAATCCAGTCTGGCCAAATAAAGTAAGTTTGTGAATAGCATGGAGCCTATGAATCATTTACTTTCTATTTATGGGATTAGGAGTAAGATAGAGGAACTGGACATCTGGTCAACCTTTATCCCTGAGCAGGTTCCACCATTGAATAAGTAGGTGATCTTTTCTAGAGCAGTCAAATTTCTTATGCCCCAGTTTTTAAATCCACAAAGTGGTTATGGTTTCTTTATCACCTTCCTTTACAGAGCTGTCATGAAGTTAAAAAATTAGATAGTGGGGAAACAATTTGGAAGATAGAAATGAGTGTCATTTAACAGATGCAGGGTGAACCAATAAAAACTGTTTGGTAAGTGACCTGATAATACTTAAGTCTGCCGATATAGGACATGGTTCTTTTTAAGTCACCAACCTGTCAAATCCAAAAGAGGCGCATCAACAGTGATTAAGGGGATCTTGCCCACTTCAAAAGGGGCCAACTCTGATTTACTGGGTTAGAGTTTTTAGTAGTCAGGAAGGAAAAGGACATAAATGGTCACCCATGTGAGTCTCAAGCCCCGATATGAAGGACTAATCTCCAGTTTAGTAATACATAATCAGCTTCATTCAGGAAACCAAATTTGAAAACAAGCTCAAATAAATAAAACAACAATCAAAAGAAAGAAAAATGAGACTCCTGGAATACTAGAGCAAGAAGAGACTAGAGCAAGGAGAAGGAGAACATGAACTTAAACCTGAGGAAAGAGCTTGAAGTCTACCAATATCTTTGGGCTGAGTTATCCCTCTTCTATAGTCTATGTCTCTGTGCTTTCCCATCATCCAATTAGATGCTAACACTTAGTATTTACTTTATCATTGGGCTAGAGATGACTCAGCTTTACATTGGGCCTTTTTGGCAATTGATGGGAAAATGAGTTCTAGTCAGTGAATGCAGAGACAGAAGTTCTCTTTATCCCTCCCCTCATTATGTCCAAGGAAATTTGTGGTTAAATATTATGGTTGGTTGGGGCAAGGGTTCACACTCATGTTTTTTCCCCACTGGGCCATGTGTGTCCTCATGAAGCTAACATGGGACGCAGCCTAAGTAGCTATAGAAGGAACTACATTGTGACTGTTAGGTATAACAGGAAATTCACCATCTAGTTCAATATTCTGTGTCAGGTTCCTTGATCTGGCTCTAATCTTTGAATCCTTTAGTCTACAAAGGCCAAGGATGTTCCAGCATCTCTGTGCACATAATATGGTCATGCTGAGAAGCGAAATGAGCTGAAGGAGGAAAGACTTGGACAAGAGGACCAGAATTCTCTCTCTTTTCTGCTGCTGTGCAGTATTTGGATTTTGTGAAGTTACTATACCTGGGGCAATAAGTGCCCCTTGTCTTGAAACCTGGGAGAGAAATGAAAAGATGATGGGAAAGCATATTTATATTCAGACCAAGGTCTAGTTTGTTTATTGTTGATAAATGATGGAGTCAAGTACTGGAGTTCTGCTGAAGGTAGTGAATGAGGAAGGAATAAAATCATTGCACCCACTGGGAATGGTGGCACATATCTGTAATTCCTGCTACTTGGGAGTCTGAGGCAGGATTATTGCAAGTTCAAGGCTAGCCTGGGCATCTTAGCAAGACCCTGTCTCAAAGTAAAAGATAAAAATGGCTAGGGGTGTAGTTCAGTGGTAGAATGCTTGTCCAGTGTATGGGAGGCCACAGGTTCATTCCCTAGCGCAGGAAAAAAAATCGATGCACCCACAGATGATTTTGTCTCTAAATGACACCTCTCAGAGAATCTTTCCATCAAATCATCCCTTTCCAAATCATCATCCTACCCCCTGATGTCATCCCCCTACCCCCTGTCCTGCATTATTTTATTCATAACATTGTCTCTCATTCTCTACTGTAAGGTAAGCTCTATGAGGACAGGGATATGTTGTTTATTCCTTTTTCTCTACATAAACTTTTTTTTTGCAATACTGGGGATTGAACCCAGGGGCATTCTACCGCCGAGCTACACCCCAAGCTCTATTTTATTTTTTTAATTTTGAAACAGGGTCTCACTAAGTTGTGGAGGGCCTAAGTTGCTGAGGCTGGCTGCAAACCTGCTATCCTCCTGTCTCAGCCTCCCAAATACTGGGATTACAAGTGTGTGCCACTATGCCCAGCTAAAAGAAGTGATTTTTTTTAACAAAGAGATAGATGATAGATAGATAGATAGATAGATAGATAGAGAATTCAATGTACAGAAAGAAATAGAGACAGGAGGGGGACACACAGAAAGAAAGAAAGAGAGAGAGAAAAAGAAAAAGACAGGAAGGAAGGAAGGAAGGAAGGGAGGGAGGAAAAGAGGGAGGGAGGGAGGGAGGGAGGAAGGAAGGAAGGAAGGAAGGAAGGAAGGAAGGAAGGAGAAAAGAAAGAAGGAAAGAAAAGAAAAAGAAAAAAGAAAAGAGAGGAAAGAAAAGAAAAAGAAAAAAGAAAAGAGAGAAAGGAAGAAAGAAAGAAATACTGAGAGACGGGCTTTGGTAGTGTTTGAATGCTGTTCTTGACTTGTTCTTGAATTCCAGCTATGTCTTTGCATTTCCCACGATTTGATTACTCAACATTTACTTAGATTCTTTAAGCCAATAAGTCTCCATTTTTGCTAAAGCCACTTATATTTGGATTTTTCGCCACATGCAATACTAAAACTGACATAAGTAATAGAACCAACCTTTTCAGGAAGTTTTGTTTGGCAGTTCAGAATCATAGCAGAGTTGTTACCCTGCTTTGAAGAGATTTGGTCACCATCTGAGGCCAAAGACCTCTGAGGGTGACAACAGACTTGAGAGATTTACCAACTGGAGAATGGACCTGCACAAGAGAAAACTTGGAAGAGATGGAGAAATGGCAAGGCAGTACAGGGCAGCGTTCGCCAGGAGTGCTGGCTGCAGTGCTCACTCTGTGGCCTTGCTGAGTGATTTATGCTGGAGCCTTGTCGTTTCTCATTTTTTTAAAAGATGACATTTTTAAGGTCTGTGCCAGCACTCTAAACCTGATTCTAAGTAAGAGGAGGGCAGGAAAGAAGGGGAAAGTGGGGCTTCAGGATCCTTTCTCCCAAGGGCAGTTGGTACTCCAATCCACAGCAGAAAACAAGAAATGGCACAGGGTGAGTGGAGAGGAGCCAGGCCCCTCTTAGTACCTGTGGCAGTTTATTGTGGGCACCTTTTCCTCTCTAGTCTCCTTCAGAGACTGTAGGCTGAGATTACAGGAGGACAGGGGCTGTCCTCTGGTGAGATGTTAAGTTTTGATAAGCTTTGAGGGAAAGATTCTGGGAACCAGAGATTGGGTCATTGTCGCAAGAAACAAAGTATAACAAAGGTACCACTGATTCCCCCAACCCTGACCCTTGACCTCACTCTATGGACATTCACCTTCCTTATCTTCCAAACTCTGACAAACAGTAGCATCTTTATTACTAAGTCAGAAGTGTGAGTACATACTTTTATCCAATGGCTCTGGACAGCCCTTTTCTCTCCAACCACCCAGCCACAGCTCTTGTAAGATGAAGAACAATGGAAACACCTGATCCTCCTCAAACTCAGTTTTAGATAGATGTGAATACCTGAAAGAGCACTAAGACTCTAGAACAGCTTTTCTCAAACTTGAGCGCACACCATCACCACCCAGGGGTGATGAAAACACAGGTTACTGGCCTCTCTCCAGATTGTCAGACTTAGCAGGTCTTGGGTGGGGCCTGAGAATTGGATTTCTAAAAACCTCCAATGTGGTGCTGATGCTGTGGGTCCAAAGACCATGGTTTGACAACCCTGTCCAAGAGGGTTATTAGGGAAAGTCAATGGCATTACACTTGAGATCTTAAATTCAAGTACAAGCTCTGCCTCTTATTTGCTATGTAGAAGCAGGAAGGACCATTTTCTCCCTCATAATTAAAGGCCCATCAATTTTCACCTTGTCCCATAAAATGAGAACCTCCACTCTTCGGGGGGGTCAGTATGGGGCAGATAGCTTTCACCATTCCCTCCACCCCTTCAGTTATTCTCCACCTCCAACTTAAGCACTCTGTGAGATGGGAAGTAGGCAGTTACAAGCATAACTCAGTCTCCCTCTTGTTTTTTTCCCTCTAAGCTCTGCCTGCCAACAGCAAGCTTGCATTTTCTGCTCCTCCAAACTGCAAGCCTCCTGGGGCAGGTTCTGCCACTTAGTAGGGTAGGGCATATGACTTCCTAGTTGTCCTGTCTGACTACACATATTTCTCAGCCCTTTTTTTTTTTTTTTTTGCGGTACCAGGGATTGAACGCAGGGGCGTTCTACCTCCGCGCTACACCCCCGGCCCTATTTTTTATACTTTATTTTGAGACCGGGTCTCACGAAGTTGCGGGGGGCCTCACTAAGTAGAGACAGAGAGAGAGAGAGAGACAGGGAGAGAGAGATAGAGAGCTGAGGCTGGCCACGAACCCGGATCCTCCGGTCTCTGCCTCCCAAAGTACTGGGATTACAAGCGTGCGCCACCACGCCCGGCTAGCCCTTTCTTCTTATAGGCCCCAATGTCTAGCCTTGGAGTAGGACCAAAAAGGAGTAAGGAAGTCTGCTGGTCTGACTGTGGCTGCCAGTTGCAACCATTCCCCTCCCCCCAATCAGCTTTAACAAAATGCCTGATATTTTTGTCACTAACTCTTGTCTATGAATCCATTGGTTCATGGCAGAAGAGGTGGGCCATTAGCATCTTAGAATCCTTGGCAAGATCTTGACCAAAGAGTCTCCTCTCAGAGTCAATAGTAGAAAAATTATACCCACCACTCAGAAGGTTGCTGCAGAAATTAAATATAAAACTAACTACAATAAACAGGAATATAGTAATTAGCACATAGTAGATATTCAAAAGATAGTAGGGGTTTCAAAACCTTTTCTCAGCAAGATCTTTTGTCCTATAGGCCTGGATTTTCAGGAATTCTCCCAAAAGCAGAATTTTAGGTCATTGTTGCAGATAGGGTTTCTTTGGAAACCTTTTCCAACTTTGAAGAGGAATCATTCCATGAATGTAGCTTTGGAGCATATATTTTGTAGTTCATATAACTTGCCTATGCAGGTTTTATATTTATTGCTTTATATATAAAACTAAAGGTTCTGACAATGAGGGGATGCATGTAGGAACCTTGTACCAAGCCTGCCTCAAGAAAGAGTCTGGGTTTGCACCTCTGTGCTTGTATATTGTGTGCACATACAAAAACACATGCACACACAATATTTGATAAGCAACCTAACTCCCTCCCCCAGCCCTGCAAGGAAAAAATACTTAACACAAAGCTGAATACAAAATGAAGCCAACAGATGTGGTTTCAGTAATGGCTCACTAAATAGCTTGCAGCAAATTTCTTTTTCATAAACTAAAGGATAGCAAGGAATTTTCCATATCATCTCTTCTAACCCCTCAAAGGCCTTTAAAATCCAATATATTATGCAAGAAGGGACCAGAATGAAGTTAAATAACAACTGAGCCTCTTTGGGGGTCCAAACATCACATCACCCTGAGAATCATGAAGTCATTCATAAAGCAGAAATGCTAATCAAAGGATTTTTAAATCTTCCCCAAATAGAAAAATCAAATATTGTTGACACATTTTCCCAATTTATCATGCATGCTGTTCAAGTTAAAAATAATGTGATACCAAGACCTGTTGTTTCTCTAAGCAAAAACATAATAAAGAGGAAATGAAGCATATGACCTTCATATAACATAAAATCAAAGACACTAGAAACCTGGCATAGCAAATGGCAGATAATAGAACATAACAACTGTCTCTTCCTCTCTCTCTCTCACAGTGGTGGAGGAAACAGTACTTCACAAGCATGAGCTCCTTTAGGTCTCCTGACAACCTCTTGACAAATTCATAGCAGCCATTGTTTTTTTAGATATGGGCAAACTGAAGCTCAGTTTAGGCTACGGAAGTTGTTGAGGGTCATACAACTATAGTGGTAGAGCTGGTATGTAGCCATATGATGATCTGGTATTCAATGAACTCACCTGGACATTTGGTTTTCCCTGGTCACTCATACCACCATATGTCACCTGACTTTTTTGCTCAGAGAACTAAGCTCTTTGGATTTTGCTGACACATCAAATTTCTGTTGTATAGAACATGAGTGTCTACACATGTAAAACATGAGGGTCTATTAGAGGGTCTCAATAGATTGTGTGTGACTCATGAAAACACTCATAGGGTAGAGGGGGAAATCATGGACTTTGCAGCCAGAGGGACAAGAGTTCCAAACTCTTTAAAGGTTGCCATGGAAATTACACGAGCCAACATATGCCAAGGGTCTAGTATGGCATGCAGTCCATTAGTTCACTTTTCCTCTGTAGCTACTAAGTGGTATCCTCATTATACTCTGGAGAAAGTAGAACACAGAGTGACTAACTCTGGCTTCGGATTTGTTTCATGAGAAGGAATAGGGTACAATGATCAGTTGGTGATGTTTTTTTCCTAAAGATAAATGGGACTGATTGACCACATCACACTAAGGCTTATTTCTGACTCTGAGGTAAGAGGATGCTGGCTATTTAAGAGGCAGAGTTAGAGGACACTTTCCAGGAAGCCAAATCAACATATAGGACTTGTGCACACCATGAACAATTCCAACAGAGCAGCAGCAAATATGTGACCCTGAATATATGCGTTTGCTAAAGCCTTTTAAAAAATCTATGTCCCTGGTGATTATATGTCAAAATGGATGTATGAATAGTGGCATAAAAATATCCTTTATTTTTTGCGGTACTGGGGATTGAACCCAGGGGCATTCTACCTCCAAGCTACACCCCCAGTCCTATTTTTATTTTTCATTTTGAAACAGGGTCTCACTAATTTGCGAAGGGCCTCACTAAGTAGCTGAGGCTGGACGTGAACCTGCGATCCTCCTGTCTCAGAGGCCTCCCAAGTACTGAGATTACAAGCGTGTGCCACCACGCCCGGCTTAAAAATAACCCTTTGATCCTAGTAAAAAATAAATAATTTTTTGTGTCATACTTGGAATTTAACCCAGGAGCTCTCTACCACTGAGCTACACCCCCAGCCCTTTTTATTTTGAGACAGGGTCTCACTAAGTTGTCAAGGCTTACCTGGAACTTGCAATTCTCCTGTCTCAGCCTCACAGGTATTGAGATTAGAGGTTCACTACCATACCCAGCTAATAATCTTACTCGTATATTTTATGTATGCTAAACAGCTTGGCTTTATATGTGAAACTGATTTAAATTACTTAGGAAGTGGCTTTTAATCTCTGAATATAAACCCTGTGTTTATCAATGCTTTTCTTGAAAATTTTTTGATCATTAGCATTTTAACCCCTGACTCAGGTGATAAAACAACAGATGAGAAAAATAAATTATTACCAAAATACCTTGTTGGGATATCATTTTACTTGGACATTTAGGGTGAATCTACTTGCAGGTCTACACAACAATTCCTGTATTGTTCTGATCAGAACATTTTATCAATAAAAGGCAGAATTACTTACAGTGGTAGAATTCTTTTCTCTGCAAAAGGGAAGACATGCTTCTACTTAATCTTGAATTTCTGAACCATGTTTAATGATGAAATATTTCAGTGGAGGAAAACATATTGGCTTGGGAGTTACCAAAAGATACTGCATTTTCTGTCACCCTGTTCTCGTATTGGTCCGTGAGTTTTAGAGTTGAGAATAGGTTTTCTGGCCTAGGAGGTACCATGTTTCTTGAAGCTTGACTCCTCCTCTTGAACGTTAGGAAATGGTCTATAGAGAGAGAAGTCCCAGTAGGCTGGGATACTGAAATACAGGCATGTATTTAAGGGGCATTTTCATGCATTGTAGTTGATTGCCATGTAAATAAAGACAAATTTACACGAAAGATATCTTAGATATTTATTTAGTTCCTTAATGGAAAGGCTGGATATTAGCATATATATACACAATTGGAGATATATATATAATATATATATATATATACTTATGATATAGTAATCTTTTTATAGGTATTGAAGAATCAGTAGACACCTTCAATCAATTACATACACTAGATAGAGAGCCAAGTTCTTTCTAAGTTGGGTTAATGTCTTAGATTCAAAAAGGGATCCTATTTGAAATATATCTAAAATAATAATATCCCAAATGGGGATGATAACCATAGCACACTGAAGCAGAAACATGCCTTTTTACTTACTGCTTTATCTTCAGAACCAGTATAGTATTTCCTGATGTGCGGCAGATGCACAATGAATATTTGTTGAATGAACGAAGAGTGCCATAATAACAGCTGATTATGTTTGAGGAATATGTGGACAGTCATTTTGAAATCAGAAAAAAGTTACATCCATTAAGTTCTCAAACACTATTTGATTTCTAGTAAGTTTTTCTAGTGAAGTGAAGTTATAATGGACTTTCCCATTTAAACTTTTAAAAATCCACTCAACAGGACTACTGCATATGAAAATAGTTTGCCATTGTTCTTCCCAGCAGGTTTTTTGGCATTCATTTCCCTCTAATTTCTGTTTTTCAATGTAGAAATGACAATGTGATTTACCCATTGTTGGCCATCAGCCAACCTTGACTAACTGCAGAGAATTTAAGAAATTCACCATTTCTCAATTTTACAGTCATTATTCTTTAAAATTGTACAAAAGATAAATAAAGGAGATCAACTACTTGGCCTGAGACATTTCGTAGAAAGGAACTCTGACCAGCTTGCAAGCCTCAGAGCCAGAGAATTCTGGAAAACAGGGACGAGGCAGGAGTGCAGGGCTGAACTCTGGCCTCATGGGGGCACCTGAGAGGTCTTCTTTTTCTTCTATCCTGTTAACAATGAAGGACAGAAACCACCTTTTCAAGCCTGCAGGCACAGAATGTCATCTCCCAAGTTCAAAAATCTGTAACTCATGTCATTTGAATAAAGGAAGGGATGGGGAAGCTGGGACCAAATGGTCATTTTGTAGGACCTGTCACTTTGGAGGAAAATAGCTTGCTCTTTAAGTTTAAAAAGGGGCCATCTTGGAGGACAAGACCCGACGAGTCAGCAGATAGCACAAATGGTCTCCATCCAAGACAAGAGAATTAGACATCTCTGGGTAATATGAATCAAATCAGGTCAGCCACAACAACAACAACAAAAACAAAGATCAAATATATTTTTCTGTGATCAAAAAGCAAGCCACAAACCTAGTACAGCTGTCATTCAGCATCAAGCCCAAGCAGGCATAATTCACTTCGACTGAGTTTCTCTGAAATGATTGGTAAGCATTTAAATGAAAATACAAGTACTTAAACAGGATTTCCCCCATCTCTTTGTGGGGATACAGATTTGTTTTTACCAATCAGTTAATCACCACTGAGGTGAATGTTTGTGAGTCAGCAATAAAACATCAGCTAAGATCTCCTCTTGTGATATAACAGTTTAGGTGAAAAGATGTTAAGATCTGCAGTGGGGTATAGCAACAAGGAATACATGTCATTTCTGGGACATATCAATTTGTGTGTGTGTGTGTGTGTGTGTGTGTGTGTGTGTGTGTGTGTAAAGGGATAGAACTCAGGATCCTGAGGATGCCAGGCAATCTCTCTACCACTGAGCTACACCTCAACCCCGCGTGTTTAGTTTTTGAGCTGGCTATCAACATCATGTGATTCAGGTCATATAGAAATGTTACTTAGTACTTAACAGCTCACAGATTCTATAAAAGCACCTGTATTCTCTTTTCTAAATGGCAGAGGAAGAGGGAGGAATGAAGAATTAGCAGCTAATAAATTGCTTTATGTCAGACAGAGATGACCCCCCCAAAAAAGAGTCTAGGAAAGAATTTTCAAAACAGTTAATTCAGTTGAAGAAGGAATTATAAGAAGTTTAGTCAGGTTGTAGGAGATAGTGTGCCAGACCGCTATAAATCTGATTAAGAAGGACAGGAGATACCCAAAGCAGGGATGATTCAGAATAGGACTTTGATGAAAAAGCCAGGATTTCTTGTCTGACTGGGAAGGCTTCAGAAAGATGATGTCAAAGCAATTTTGAAAGAAGAAGAAGAAGAAGGAAAGGGAAAAAAAAAAGGATTGAGGATGAGGGAAGCGAGGGATGCCATTAATCTTATGATGGGGGAGGGCGGGTCAGTAACTGAAGCATTATTACGGCAGTGCCAGCTGAGACCATGGCTACTAGATCCAGACACATTGCTGGGGGGGGGGTGTTCAGCATTGATTTAATCAGCTTTGAATGGTAGGGAGAGGGACCAACATTAGTCCACTTCTATCAGTCTGTAGATGAAGAAGCTGAATTTAACAGTACTTGAGTGACTTATTTAAAGACCGGGATTCTCAAACAGGGAATTACAAGCACTTGCTTCAGGGATAGCACTGGGGCTCCTGGCTCCTGACCGAATCTTTACCATTATCCCTTGCTGCCCAGATGAGGAGGAAAAGTGGCTGATAGGAAAAATGTGGATGATGTAAGAAGCAGCATAATATGTACTTAACAGCTCAGTCTCTGGAGTCAAACTGAATGCATTTAAGCCCTGGCTGTGCTCTGTGACAAGTTACTTAGCTTGTCTTGGCTCAGACTCAGTTACCTCATCTATAAAATGAAAATAACAGTAGCACCCTGACTCTGACGTTGTTGCAAGCATTCAGTTAGCTAGTTTAAGTAAAAACTCTTAGAATGACTGGTGCTCTCTTCTTCCCCACAGGCCTATTCGCACTAATCACTGCTTTGGTTACCTCTTGTCCTCTAAATCAGATTTATGGCTTACTCAGTGTTATCTAATATTATGTCTGAGCACACATGACTGTGGTTTGCATCATTCATTTAGAAATCAGGAACTGCTTGGCTTTTTATCTTGGGCAAAACGCTGCAGATCTTTGTGAAGAAAATGATGTAGAAAAGGCAGATATTATTGTTATGGCAACAATGGCAATTCCAAAGATTTCACAGTGCAGCCAAGGTTCTCTGGAAATTCCTCTTTTAAGACTAATTTCTTTTAAACTCTTTCTTTATTCATTGTGTCCTGCTTCCTCACTGCTATGTCTCATCTCCTCCTTTCCTCTTACCCAAGGAAGGCCCTCTGGACTCAGCTTAATAATGACCAGCCTGACCCCCTCCTAATACATCAAATATCACTACCTCCAAATTTCCCCTAGGTTATCAGCTTAGAAATCAAAACATCATTCTTCACCAATGTTTTGGTGAAAAAAAGATGAGAGTTTCTTGACTTCCTGATTCACAGCCAGAACGAAACAGCAACCAAACCTATGTCTGGGACTGCCATTTCCTCCTCCACAGGAGGCCATTGGTTATTTTGGTCCAGCAATTTTGTCAGCATTGGGAACTTGGGAGCTCTGCTGTGAGAGTAGTGACCACAAGGTTAAGAAGGATATGTGTATAGTTTTCACTTCAAACTAGCCCTGGAGTAAGGGTAAAGAGCAAGAGCCCACGAGAGTAGTAGGGAAACAAATTTGATACTTGCCTACCTCGCCTCACCCCAGCTTCAAAAACCATCACCATAGAATTTTTCTTTCTTTCCATTTTAAGTTACTTGGGGCTGGTTCTATTTGTCAAGCAGCCTGAAGCATTCCCAGAAGAGCTGACATCTTTTTTCACCCATCCAGTCAGTGGGTTTGACAATGCAGAATACTCAGAGGTGTAAGAGAATTCTGCATCATGTTTATTATTCAAGTACATCTTCTAGGTCCTTTCATCACCAGATTTCTGACCCACTTTTTAGTCTCCCTGACAGGTGCTCATCTCAAATAATTTGTTCTAATCAGTAATGGAAAACCAAAACTTACAATTAGCTTCTGGGTAGGACTTACATGTTCATGTAGGCAAGCATTTACTGATTTGTGACCTTAAAAGATGCTTAAATAAAGACTGATGTAAAAAAATAGTCATCCCTTATGATAATACTTGGCTCCCCTCTATTTATGGAAAAACACAGATTAAATTCACTCGGTCAATAGCAATTTTTGGATACTAAAAGGGCCTGATTACTTTGTTATATCAGATTCTTCTAAGAAAGCAACTTTAGAGAATAAAGCATGAAATTCTTAGTTTGGTATTCAAAGACTTCGATAGATAGCTCCAACTCTCCATTCTGTCATATTCCTCCACACAAGCTTCCCATTCCATCCAAGGAAATGGACATTTTTAGGGATTGCTGACCACAGATAGCTTAGGCTTGCCCCAATTGAAGTTCTGCTTATACTTAGTGCAACCTTTACTTAACAACCTTCATGACCTCTTTCCAACCTTCAAAGGTCTCCTACCTCTTCTCTCAGATCATTCTAGTCCACTTTGATATTGTCCTCCTATGAAATTTCATTCCTTATTGTTGGTCACATTCATGTGGAAATTAATTTTATATGCCATTATAATTTCTCTTCTACTGTTTTATTTCATGTTCACTCTGGTATTATTAAGTTGTATTGTTTACTGTTTCTATTAAGATTTCTAGATGCTAAACTTAATTGAGGTCAAAGACCATACAGCCATGAGATTTTATACCCCTCATGGGTTTCAGTTATGTATCTGGGGCTTACTGATAGATCAATACCTTCCTATCAGGTTGGTCCCCATGGACAAGGGATGACATTGCAGAAATGTATCCAGTGCTGAGGCTGAAAATATAAAATTTTCTACCTTTACAAAATTGTGAACTAGTCTCATAATGTGAGAAATATGGTTTATTCATAGTGCATCATCTAAAAAGCATATTTTTCTATTTTTTCTCTATATCTCCTCTCTCAACCTCTTTCTCAAATTCTTTTTCTCATTTCTAATGGTCAAAACCTACAAGTTGTGCTGAAGGCCAGTGACTACGCAGCTAGTAGTTATCACTAAAAGAAACATCAATCTTTTTGGTTGATGACTTAGGAATATCTTTTGACAAGGTAGTTAAGGGGCAGTTTGCATTGTATTTGTGCATGTTCACCAAAGTAAAAATAAAATTGTGAATTCTTATATTTTACCATGGAGAGGTTCCAAAGATTATAAATTATTTTTTAATTTGGATACCAAGGTGGTAATGCAGAAAAAGCAGATGAACAAACAAACAGGTACCATCAGAGGGTCTGCATGAATATTTTCTGGCTCATCCTTATGTCCATCTGCTCCTGCCTCTTTTACTGCATTGCCCTGGATTTGTAAGATTCAAACTTAAAATGGAAAATCTCTGGATTATTTTTCCTGAAGCTTGTCAATGACATAAATGTTAAATTCATGCTCTGATTATGTTTGTCTTTAATTTCTCAGTAAGCTATTCTAGAATTAGCTCTATAATTGTGCACCTTGCCTCTTCCTTCCAGTTCTGTGCCCTTTGCCAGCTTCACTGCAGTCCTCTGCTCCCCCCCCCCAGTCTTCCACTAGCAAACAAACCCAGCAGTAATTACTAATGTCCAAGCACATAATTCCGGCAGCATTAGGCTTTTCATTTGACGCAACTACGCAGAGAGCTGTCTGGACATGCAGCATGAACTTAAAGCATTTCGAAAGACTCTTGCCCATATTTTCTCTCCTCCTTTCATCAATAAAACACCATTGTTTATTTTGTCTGAAGATTTCAGAGTTATAAACTTCTCCCATGTAGTTACATATTCTTGAATAAATTTCCATCCAAATAATTTTACATCTATACACAATAACAGATCAACATATACATAGACAGAAACACATGGTTATCCATAAAAAGGAAAAACATTAGGAAATAGATAGCTGGGAGTGAAATCACCTTCTGCATGTGGATAGCAATTTCAATATCTCTAGTATATAGACAATTGAAGCTATGACTAATTAAACATAATTCAAGATCTTATTTGGGGTTTTTAAGGGGATCACAATAGCGTTTTTTTAATGCGTTATATATATTCTTGAAGATGACGCTGCTACTCTTCTTTACCAACTACTCAAATAGTACAATTTTGATCCTGCTCATTTTATGACTATTTTTAAATCTACATCAAGCTAAGAGATATATATCCCTGTGATGATTTTTGCTCACTCAGAGGCTCCAAACCTCAGAGTAGAAAATGGTTAGAGTACTTATCAGCACTTCAGCAAAATCCCGCAGTGCCATAACAGAAATTGCAGTAGATCTTTAGGTCAGAATCCAGTTTCAGCCCAACACCCGGTTCTTTCACCTGCATTACCCTGAAGGACACAGTTGGATTCTCCTGAGGAAGACCAGCCTTAATGCTGTCAAAATCAAAAGCCATCAGCCTGCTATAACCAATGTTGATAAGAAATATTTCCACTAACTCTGAAACATGGTCAAAGAGGTTAAATACACACACTATAGGACCTGTAATATTTCTCAGAGATATGTTTTTGTGGATGTGTGTTTGCATTCCTGACTAATTATAAGGGTAAAGGGAGGAAGAAAAGGAAGTGGGATTCATTCTTAAAGTTGATTCTGCTTAGTTCATCTAATTTTGCATTTTAACCAAATAGAAATACATATAGAACATATAAAGCTATATCACTTCCATAAACAGATAGTGTTGGCATCTCCGTATGTACCTGGCTCATGCCCACCCAAGATCTCTCCTAGGTTTAAAAGCAAACAAACACCTTCATATTGTACTGAAGGATAAATGCATTTTTTAAAAAAAGTGTTTTTCCTACCTAAAAGAAGGGGCGGAGGGCAACACAGAAGATTTCCACAAGTAGACTATGATTTTTTTGAAGCTATGCAGGAGGTGAGGAGGGGAACAGGCAATTGTCTGTAAAGAAGTCCCTGTGGACAGGATTTATTTATTTATTCTTTTAAGCTACTATGCCTGCTCTATTAAGAGTCTCTATAAGACGGGGGTCTCAGAGAGACAATCTGGTCCCAGCCCTGGCACGTCCAGTCCCGGCCCGGTCTCTGCTGCAGGTAGATGCGGCGAGGACATTGGACCCCTGTCCGCGGTGCTGAAAGGTCGCGGGCGCCAACGCGAGCCCTGGGTGTTGCTGTCCAGGGTACTGAGTGCGGGCCGCCGCAGTCCTAGAGGCGAACCCACCCGCACCAGCCCTCCGCAAAGCCCTCCCACCCAGCACGACCCGCCCGCCTCCCGCCAGCCTGCGGTTGACGTGGAGCAGGCGGCATAAATCAAGTCCGTGGGGCATGGAGGCTGCTGTCGCTGCCGCAGCTCAGCGTGCCTGGGGCGGGAACTCCCCCATGTCCTCTCGCCTCCCCAGCGCCCACACCCTGCCTGCTCCTTAATTCTTCCTTGGATAATAGCGCCCTAACGACAACGGTCATAATAATAGGGGTAGAACGATAGTGCAGCTTTTTTGTTTGAGGGTTTTTTTTGGAGGGGGGCTACAGGGGAAAAAAAAGAAACCTTAACAGCCTAAACATCTCTGAAAACTGCATCGCAAGATGGAAGAGAGAGGGTCCCACTACTGTTTCAAGAGAGTAAGTTATTATTCCGCACGTATCCTTGCTCTTCCTTTCCATCGCTCCATCTGCAGTGTCCCCATTCACCTCTTCCCCAAGCAGCTCACCTCGAAAATACTTTTCTAAAGCCCCCGGCGAGATTCTAGCCAGACGTGCACACACGGATACCGCACCCTAAGTGCAAAAATACTTGTATTTGCCCAAGCTCACTTGGTCCGCCCAGCTGTGGTCCCTTCTGGGTATGCAGCCATCCAGAACCAGAACCACAATCGGGGAGGGGGCTCCTTACCTTGGCTTCTCCAGAGGATGGTGTTCCCCGGCTCCCTGCAGGTTGCAAGTGTGGAGAAGCCACGGAGCAGCCGGGGAAGGAAAGGCAGCGCCTGACCTCCCCGAGGTTTCGTCTTCAATGCAACGTGAGCTCTGCCCTCATCAAAGATGGCCGTCCCTTTTGACGTCAGCAGCTTTTAATAGCCGTCTCCTCGAGGGGCGGGGAGGAAGTGTGCTGGGGGTGGGGGAGGGCGGAGGGAGGACGGTGGCTGGGGGTGGGAGGGGAGGAGCCGGGAGGTGCGGAGCGCTTGACTCAGCTCCCTGTGCTCTTTACCGCAAACCTTTGTATTTTAGTCATTTATAATCACCCGAGTGGGGCGACTCTTATGACTCCATTTTAACACTCGGTCTTGGGCAAACACACTTATCCTCGACTGTTTTCCTGATGGCCTTTGTTTTGTTTGTGTGAGTGTGTATGTATGTGTGTATACATGTATGTGTATACATGCAAGTATGTGTAACTATAGGCGCATATATATGCATCCATGCATACATATATAATATTTCCCCCTGCTGGGCTGAGTCTTTGGTTGAGTCACAGAAGGGGACAGAAAGGCAGAGGAGGAGTGGAAGGGGGGGGGGATTTCAACTAAGATTTTTTTTCTCCAAAGAAAAGGATCCAAAGGGGGCATTCCTGTTAACCCTTATCAGCTCCATATAAGGATACAGGGCCAGGCTACGTGGGTTGCTATTTTTATGAGTGATTTATTTCATCAAAGCAGCATCGAGGTTTTGGAGTTTGCATTAATATGGTCAGTTGGAGAGAGAGACTCGCATATTTTATTTTAAAGTACGTCAGAGCAGTTAATCACAGAGCGATATCGAATGAGTTGGGGGGCGAGAGAGGGGAGGGTAGTTTAAGCCAACTAGCGTGGGTTTGCTAGGGCTCAGGGTTTGGAGTTGAGTTGTTTGCTGTTTTCGGTTGAATCTGCAGTCGGACCCTAGGGTATTGTGTTGGGTTGCTTAGGAATATCCCACAGAGGCACGCACACGCTTTATAGGACAGTCCAGACATCCGGTGAGAGGTGGAGGGCTTCGAGTTAAAGGATGGCCAGGCGACAAAATTCTGATAGTTCTTTCAGTACTCAAACCCCGGGTCGTAGTAGAGACAGGCTTGGGGCCCTCTGATGCTCAGATCAGGGCATGGTCGAGAAAGGCTACTTGCGCTGGTCATATGAGCGATTAGAAATAATAATCATAAAGCAATAATCCTGTCCTCCCTCGGCTGTGTTAGGCGCCCGGGAGGGCGGGGGGCGGTGGCGGTATGCAAATAGTCCCCGGTGGCAGCCTCTCTGGATGATTCACAGGTGTTGGGGAGGCTGTGGCGGGGCTCTCCGCGGGGAGGGCGAGCTGGGAAGCGCGTGGGAGGTGGGGGACCTCGTCTGAGGAACTGTTTGTACTTTTCCGCGGAGGACGCGATTAGAAGTCGTGCCTCGCAATCTTAAAACTTGATGGCCTCTTTTGGGCGATGGAAAATCCTTGT